>CAUYSK010120700.1:0-32140 GCA_963575035.1 Avahi laniger | reverse complement strand
CCAATTAATTTCTTTCTATTTTTGGTAGAGACGGGGTCTCGCTCTTGCTCAGGCTGGTCTTGAACTCCTGAGCTCAAACAATCCACCCGCCTCGGCCTCCCAGAGAGCTAGGATTACAGGCGTGAGCCACCGCGCCCGGCCCATAAGGATTATTTTGAGTTGAAGGCAAATGAGAAACAGCAGATCCAGGAAAATTTCTCTGCCCTTTGCCTTTCTGTCTAAAAGCAGGGCATAAATTCCCTTTGTAAAGATTTCTCTCTCTCTCTCCCCTACCAGGAAGGAGAGGACAACTCAATCACCAGAAATGACACTTATTAGTGGAGAAGACACCACTTAAGTCAGCATAACAAACCTTAATAACCCTTTTCTTTCATTAGATTCCCTATATATTTACCTTTTCACAATTTACCATTTCAGAAAGCCAATCCCTCATTTTGTCTCCTTACTTTTTCAAAATTTATGCTGTTTGTAAAAATGGTATGTAAGTCCTGGGGTTTAAACACTTCTTTGGGTCTTCACTTCTTTACTATGAAGGCCTTTGCATATGTGATAAACCTTTTCTACTGTTAATGTATCTTTTGTGAATGTAATTTGCAGGGCCCCAGTCACTTAACCTAAGAGGGGTAGAGGAATAAGTTTTTTTCTCCCTAGAGGTATATCGCAGATATTCTCCATAAATTGGATGAGCATAATCTGCAGTTCCAGAATTTTTTCCGAAAGGACATTTAAGGAATGTGATAAGATAAAGTATTTCATCATAAAATACTACATTGGCAAATGTGTACTGAAATCAACAATATTTAATTTTCCTAACCATTATTTATGTTAGCTAAACAAGGAGCCTCTAAAATTAATAATCATATGATGGTCTACTATGCAGAAACTGAGCTAGTTAATGATTCTAATGATTGGTTAACAAATTCTTTTTCATTCAGTTTATGTTCAATTCTTTTGCTTTATTCTGTTTATTTTCAACTCTTTGATTTCAACAAAGAAAACTTGATCACTAAAAATAATTATTAATGATAGATCACTATGCAATTTTGGGGGGCAAGAACCCATAAGTCACTCAAGTTATAAAATTCAGTGACACTGCAACAACAAAATTCCTTCCATTCTCACCTACAAAGCTGTAAGATTTCTCAGAGTTTACTTATACAAAAATTAAAAAAAGGAATAGTATTAACAAATTTTTCTCTTTAAGAAATGTTTATGTGCAATAATTTATTAAAATCTGTAATACATTTATAATGCTGCTTTGGTCAATTGTATGTAATGATCAGGATAATGATAATTATAACCTAGAACAGAAAACAAATTAATCTCTGAAAAGTGGCCTTACTAATATCCTACCTAACAGAGGAAAATAAACTATCAAACAGAAAGCAAGAGAAAAAAACTCACAGAACTGCCCTTTGCTTTAATTAAAACACCTGTGGCCTAATTTGTTATCTCTAAGAATTTTGTTTTCTCAGCCTTGAAGAGCCTTAAGTGGACAACAGGGGTATGAGCGCTCTGCCTAGTTCCTGCGAGGACCAGATTCCAAGGACTCTGATAAGTTGGCCTCACAGAGAAAAAAAAAAATAAAGAACACCTGCAACAACTTCACCACTGCTTCTGTTATCAGCCTGCTAAAGCAGAGGGAAAAAAACCCCAATTTTACCCTTTAAAACTCTAAGCAGCTTTTCCACAGCTGCCTGGCATTTCTACTCCTTTATTCATGTGCTCTGGCCCCTCCTTCCCTCCCTCTCTCTCTCTTTTTCTCTCTCTCTCTCTCTCTTTTCCTTTTTTTCTTTCTTAAGAAGGTAAAATAAACTTTCTTTCCTAAAACTATTCTATTCCCGGTGTGAGAAATCTTTCTCCAACCTGCACTCTGAACTCCTTGTGAGTCCCTACCCTTTCAATCTCTTAGCACCTTACAGTGACAAGAAATAATAATTTCATTTCAATTTACATATATGTAGCAGACAAAAATAATATATTTTTAAAGCATAAAAATATATTAAAATAAAGATACATTACATTAAAATATAGTTCAATAGAAAAGAGATGCAAATTTTCTGACTATTGTGAAATTGTTTCATTTTTTAAAAAATAAATCATGGTAAGTATCAAACTGCTTTTTATTTAGATTGCCTGGATATATTAATATTTAGTAGAAACATTTAGCAGCTTTATGTTAAAATGCAAATATTTAAAATACACTGAAATGGTATCTTTTGTAATTATTTAAACCTAAGAGAAAAAATCTCAGCTGTAAACCTAAAAATGTCCCAGAGGTAATATAGTTTATAAAATTCTTTGAAGAAGTACATGAGCAAAAAATGTCTTAAGACCAAAATACTATCCAAACTACTTCTTTTCTACCTTGAACTTTTTGGACTTGGAGTATTTATAGACTTGAGGAATTCCGATTTTCATCTTCTTATTGAACAGTATCAGTATATAGTTGACTCTCAGATAACATGGGTTTGAACTTCTTGGGTCCACTGATAACACGGATTTTCTTCTGCCTCTGCCAGCAAGACAAACCTCACCTTTCTCTCCTCCTCCTCTGCCTGCTCAACATGAAGATGGTAAGGATGAAGACTTTCGTAATGATCTAATTCCATTTCAACATCTCTAATCATTAGGGAAATGCAAATCAAAACCACAATGGGAGATATCACCTAACTCTAGTGAGAGTGGCCTTTATCAAAAAGTCCCAAGACAACAAATGCCGGTGAGGATGTGGAGAGATAGGAACACTCTTATACTGCTGGTGGGACTGCAAATTAGTAAAACCCTTGTGGAAAATAATTTGGAGATAACTCAAAGAGCTAAAAATAGAAATAGCATTTGATCCAGCAATTGCACTATTAGGCATCTACCAAAAGGAACAAAAGACATTCTATAATAAAGATAGCTGCACTCGAATGTTTGTGGCAGCACAATTCACTATTGCAAGGATGTGGAAACAACCCAAGTGCCCCTCAATCCATAAGTGGGTTAATAAAATATGGTATATGTATACCATGGAATACTACTCAATTACAAAAAACAATGGTGATCTAGCACCTCTTATATTATCCTGGATAGAACTTGAGCCCATCCTCCAAAGTGAGGTATCACAAGAATGGAAAAATAAGCATCACATGTACTTGCCATCAAATGAGTACTAACTGATCAACGCTAAGGTGCTCACATGGTAATAGTCATTGGGTGTTGGGGGGGCAGGGGTGGGTAAACTCACAACTAATGGATGCAGTGAGCATTGTATGGGGGAAGGACACACCTCTAACCCTGGCTTGGGTGAAGCAAAGTCATAACTTGTAACCAAAATGTTTATACCCCATAATATCCTGAAATTAAAAAAAAATCTACTTCTATAATACTAAAATGTACAGATGAAACATGAACATTGTTTAACTTTTTAAAAGAACCTCTAAATAAATGCCTGAATTTTTAAAATAAAATAAAATAAAATAGAATCTAAGTACAATCAGTTGTGCTTGGATACCCAGCCCTCACCAAAAAAAAAAAAAAAAAAAAATAGTTCCACTTCATGAATAATAAATACATTTTCTCCTCCTTGTGATTTTGCTAATAACATTTTTCTATAGCTTACTTTATTACAAGAATACAGTATATAATACACACAACATACAAAACGTGTTAATTGACTATTCATATTATAAGGCATGCTATCAGTAGTTAAGTTTTTGGGAAGTCAAAAGTTATACATGGATTTTTGGCTGCATAGGGGTTGGTGTCTCTAACCCCCAAGTTGTTCAAGGGTCAGCTGTAGTTAAAGATACATTACATTCTAAAATATTCATCCAAAAAAACAGTACTCATTTTTACCTGGGATGGAAGAAAAGTAAAGGGTTCTTATAATTTAGTAAAAGGAGTCATAAAATACCATATGTACCAAATCAGTTGCCTGATTTATAAATTCACTAGTAACAACTTTCTAAATCATGATGCATGCCTGAACTGAATAACAGCATTCCTCATAAGAGTTAAAATTATGGGAGCTTTGGGGATGTGTTTCCTCCACGTATTTAGTTAAATTATATCATTTAACAAGAGAGCCTACATGGTGGTAAAATTATTGGCTATGTTTTTATTAATACTACTTTAACCACAGAATGTACTGCAAAAAGTGGAAGTATGTTATAATGTGTTCTGCTGGACTAAGTCTCAAGGCTTGCTGAAGCAATGCCCTAACCTTTCAATGATCATAAGACACACTTTAGATAAGTAGCAATTTTGTAGCACTAAGGCTCCTAAAATATGGCCTTGCAATTTAAAAAAATCACTGAAAAATTTTTTACCGAAGTATTTAAAAATAACTATAATGATTTCAATCAGTAACACTTCTTTACCACCTACACATGAAAAAGTGCAGCGTCTAAGGTGTGGGCTGATATTGATTTAAAGAGACAAAGAAAGAATGCATTTTAGTAAAAGGATGCTAAATCATTGATTGACAGTTCTTGGAAAAAGGTTAAAAATTCAAAAGGAATGACTGCATGTGGTTCAGAACTTAAAAGCTTTTTCTCCTCCCAACAGAAGAGCAGTCTCAAGTAATAACAGGTTGCCATGGAGATGAGGAACTAGAGGGATCAGAGAACTCAATTTGCAGTTAAATGGCCTGGAAACAATCCTTACTACTTGGTGAAGGAAAGCGATTAAAAATATATTTGATTGCCACAGGGAATCTTTTTCACCTAGCCATTTCCCAACCTCATTAATGAACAAGGAAGTCTAAAAATTCCAATGAAAACCATAGATTCATATATCCATAGATTGAACCCATTAAACATAATTCAGGATTTTAAACATCATCACATATTCTTACTCCGGGTGACTGTGCTTCTTCTCGATAGTATCTGTCAGTAAATACTGGAATGAGACTAACAAGTTGGTTAGTTGAACAAACTGGTATAACTGAGGGAACTGGAATTTCAATGGAAAAAACAAAGAGCATGACAAATGGAAAAGTAACCAGAGTAAGAAACAAGATTCAAGTAGTAAAAATCCAAGTTTTGAAAAATCTCTTCATAGCCAATCACAGAATACCTTTGTGAGTGTGGTAAAGGGCTGCAAACGTCACCATGAAGAAAGTTGTGGAGTATTTGCCCGCATTAACTAAATGAGGAAAGGCTCTTTTTGTGTCTCGGTATCTGCGCAGGCACTGGATGAAGCGAAGCCAAGCAGGAATGCACTGAACAATGGCCCGCACACCGTATGTATATTTGTGGCAAATTCCTGGTTCTGTGAAGATTTCAAAGAAGAAAAAAATTACAATTAAAAAAATAACTTGCTCACATCATTTAGCCATACAGTGTAACCACTACCAAGTGCATAAAAAAGCAAAAGCCTGACTTTCAGAATCACTTTCTTCTTTGCAACTATTACATTTTCAAGGTTTTTAGTGGTAGAAAAGCCAAGGAGAGATGGTAAAATATGCAGTGGGACTAGTGGGAAAATCTGCTCTCTCAAATTTCTGGATATCTGTCCTGGAATCACTTTCTTTGGAGTGTGATAAAACTATAAGAAAATTAAAATGAGTACACTAGTCAAAGGGAAAAAAACTGGTTGGCTCTTAATTTGAAACATCTGGAAAACCTACCAAGTATCATAGGTGACTCTAGATAATTTCATGAACTCCAAACCACCATAACATAATGCATCCAAGGGTACTTGCTCTTACGGTCTTTTTTTTTTTTTTTTGAGACATGGTCTTGCTCTTTATCCCTGGCTAGAGTGCAGTGGCATCATCATAGCTCATTGCAACCTCAAACTTCCGGGCTCCCGCAATCCTCCTGCCTCAGCCTCCCAAGTAGCTGGGACTATAGGTGCACGCCACCACACCCAACTAATTTTTCTATTTTTTGTAGAGACGGGTCTCACTCTTACTCAGGCTGGTCTGGAACTCCTGACCTGAAGTGATCCTCCCGCCTCAGCCTCCCAAAGTGCTAGCTAGGATTACAGGTGTGAGCCACAGTGTCCCACTCTTTTTTTTAACCAAAAATGGATTTTGTGTTTTTAAATAAGAATGGAATTGGTAAATCAATTTTTCTTTGAATTCTGGTTATGTATTACAGTGTGATCAACCTACAACAGAGTTGTGATACACTGGCAATCAATGAAAATGTGTGAACTGGCTTCATCATTAACTTTTATTAGTCAGATGTTACATAATCTGTCTAAATTAGATCTCTGTCATGAAGGCAAAATTTTTTAATAACTTGAACTCCTGGCATAAACTAAGAGTGGGAAAAAGAGCCAGAAGAAAAACAAGGTTCCAAATAAGAATTAAAAAGCAGTCTTGATTTTTCTCAAAGCACTTAATCTAATTCTTAATAATCAGTATTTTTGGTCACTGCTATCTACATGGTATCATAAAGCAACACTGTGACAAACTGTTGGCACTAAACATTTGCAATATAACTACCAATGTACTAGAACTTTTTTAAAAAAACAGTTGTAGAATTCTTTAAGTGTAAGTTGTAAATCTTTTGGCAAATGGATGGCTAAAATCCTAACACATAATTTAAAAGCCAAATTATATCAGATAAAGAGATTGCTAACAGAGTGCCAAGAACATTTAATTAAGTTTATAATATTATTGGAAGAGTTTTCATCATGACCTTGACTTTCTCATTTATGAATCCCAACACTGCTTGTTTTACACTGGCAATTTAATAGTGTGGATGCAAATTTGTACCCTACCTTCTAAATTATTTGGCAATAGGCCCTTAGTTTCATCCCATTCGAGCTCCAAACTGTAGAAGCAGATCATATATTCCAGGTCCATCAGTATCACTGACAGGCTGTTCAGCTGATCGGCCAGCCAGAAATCAGCAAAGCCTACCTTATGGAAGGGGGCTGTAAATACTCGAAACTGAGAGAAAGAAAAAAAAAAATCAGAAAACATAGAAACAAGAAAAATCATATTAAATTTCTCTAATTCACGTCTATCCATTCAGCATGATTGCTTTAGCTGATAAAATGGAAACCAATGAACCAATCACAGACAAACAATGGGACCTGGCAACAGTGGCCAGGTTGAGAATTAGCAGTGAAGGGAATGAGTTGAATGAATAAGAAAGGAAATACAGGACGGAAAAAGGCAGGAATAGCTACAGGTAGGAAATAGAAAGCAAAGAGGTAGGAAAAGTTGAAGTTGAAAGCAGAGAGAGTGGTAGAAGCCCCAAGAGGAAGTCTAATGTTAGGTTCTAAAGTAGTTTAGCTGGAGAGGCAAGTGTTATGATAATTTCTGGAATTCTCTCTATCTTAGCTAACTGAATGCAAAGCTCTTCTTTGCTTACAAAGGACAGGTAGGAAAGGATGGTATGCCATCTGAAGCAGTCCTTATTCTTGTAACCAAAGTCACTTTCACTTCACTAATGCCATGGTGATGATCATGTTCATCTTGAAACTATTCCACAAAAATCAGCCCTCTTCCCACTGTTCTGAAAACGATGATAGAAGTATTAAGGTTGAATGTATTGAGCAGTAATCCATGTAGTATATTTTCTTCAGGGTATGTGTAGGCATTATCTCAATCCTCCTAACACTTCTATGAGCTAGGTATTATTGATATCTCCATTTACAGAAGACCTACACAAACTCGTCCTGACCTTTTCTGTGGAAGTCTGTTTACCATTGCAAAGGGAAACCCTCACATCACAGAGAAGGGAAGTATAATAGATACTAATGCACTCACTAGAAACAGGCTCAAATTGGGCAGATTGCCTTGACAAACCTTCTTGAAATAAGATGGAATGAAGGTAGCCTTAATCCTCATCCTGTCAGACCCCTCCTACCTTCTATAGGAGAAAATGGGACTTCTGAAACAAGGAATTCTGACTAAGCAGCGGTTTTGAGAAAATGAGTCTAAATCTCTAGCTCCCTGGCCATTTAGCTATACTCATTTCGAAGAAATGTTCAACCTGGGAGTCTAAGACTCTCTCCTCAGACATGGCTGGTTCTTTCTATTCTTTCTGTAAGTAGTTCTCTTTATTATTTCAGAAAGGTAAATGACTATGTTATGAATTAATCCTGGGTGTCAACTATTTACGCAAGGTACTATCTTGGAGCTTTGGAAGCTCAACCAGGTGTCTGAGAGATATAATGCAGGCTTCGAGACATTATTTTCTGGAGCTGATATATTTTGGTTCCATGGCTCAGTCTCTTGATCACTCCCATTCTTTATCCACGAGTCCAACAAGCCAGAGAGACAAGCTATATCATTTGTAACCATAAGCTCCAGATACAGCAAACTTTTTTTGAGGTGGGGTGGTGAGGGTGGGATAGTAGTTATCTACACACAGAAAGTTCTGGCCACAGTTTTTGCAATATTTTAAGCAACTCTAGGGTGCAGAATGCACTAAAAGGATTCAAAGAGACAGAGATAAGAGGATAATTTAAGTATAACACTGAAGGATCAGGAAGTCTAATTTAATCTCTAGTCATGGACTTTTATGAAATTGGTAGCCTAGGGCAAATTTCTTCTTTCTAACTGACATAAGACAGACTACCATTACTCTCGCAATCTGCCAAACCCATCCTCAAAACCTGCTAATGAAGAAAATCTCCATAAGAGCAGAAGAGGAAAATAACACATTAAATAAGAAACAAAGAGATGAAGGGATTAGACTGGAAAAGGATGGGAATAGCAAGAAAATAAAAAGAAACTGAGAGGAAGGGAAAATTTACAAAAAAGAGAAGACAAAAAGAGGAAGAAAGGGGGTAGCAAATATTGGTATAATACAACTAATGAAGGAAAGAATATAATGTATTTAGCAAACACTTATTAAGTATTTCTATATGTCAGACACTGTAGAAGTATAGGGATAAATAAAACAGTCTCTACTCTCAAAGGCCTCAAAGACCCACAGTATAGTTGGGCAAATAAATACCTAAAAATATAATCATAGCACCCTATGGTATATGCTATTATAGAGATATATACAAAATACCCTGGAAATACAGAGAAAAGAACAAGTAGCCCTGTCAAAGGTAGGATGAAAGGGAGAAAATAAATAGATCATATTTAACTCCCTGACATTTACACATAGTCAAATTCATTTTGTAATAGATTTATCTGAATTTTCCTTCTGAGAAGCCTGTAACTCACTTCTCCTTTCTTTTCTTATTCTGATTAAGGCCTTTACTTCTCCACTTCTACCTTGTTATGAATGATTAAAATGATAACACAATTCCCTGGAATAATACAGTATTATCAAAGCCAGAGACAATTCTGGATATCTAATGTTTTATCACATGCACAAAAAAAGCCACTAATAAGTTATTAGAAAGAATATGTTAACATTATTTAATTTCTCCGAATAAAGGTTTCTTCATTTACAAAATGGGGATTAATAGCAGTTCCAACCTCATGGGTTATGGAAAAAATTAAATTAATCAATAGATACAACTACATTATTAAATAAGAATACCACTCTGTTATTATAAAAAAAAGTGAAATTTTTAGTATACAACCAAAGAAAATATTGCTAAAACTGATTTCTAAATTATATAACAAAGGACTCTAATTTAAAAACTTTAATTAGCCTGCTATAAGAATAGCTTGATATTTTTGTTTAGAAAATCCAAGGTATATTCTATACTTTCTAATTGGATTTCTGATTGAGGCCAATACAGATTTGGGGAGAAGATGTATGACCTAATGGATGTAAATAACTTGTACTAGTTTGACACATAATGTTCATATAAGAATAAATCAATTTCTTATAAAATTTTTTTTAGCTTTTTTTGGGGATACTGTAGCATATATTAATTTCACAGATTCTTATATGAATATGCATATAAATGGGACCCAGTGCCTACCACTATGGCCAAATGACATATGTGCTTTTCCCACTAAAAATTAAAGAAAAACAAAGGAGGAAGGAAATATAGTTTTTCTTTAGGATGAGGTTTTAAAAAAGCTTTATCAGAAAAATGAAACCAGAGTGGAAATATTTTTATTAATTCACTAGCAATACACTAAATCTAAGTGCAAGTTTTCTCAGTGAGATTTGAATTAAAAGAAGTCAACAGGTCAATTCTTGTTAAAATGATCTATAAATAATAACATTCTTCCTGTTTATAATTCTTACTACAAAAATTACAAACCACAATGCTTCTGTATTTCACTGTTTCTAATAGTGCATTCTTTTATTCCTGCTTATTATATCATCATTGCCAATCTATTCCATTAAGAAGTTCTCATTTATTAACAAACCCACAGCAAACGCACAGATAAATGTCTACTCAATGGTGAATCCTTCTGCTAATAAGAGTAACTGGTCATGCATGAATCACAGCTTGCTATTTAAACAAAGAAGGATGCACTGGGGAAATGCTCACTTAGCACACAATGCACACAACTATATTATCCTGTTATTGCAATTACGCAATCATAATAGCATTCGAGTTTTCTGAGTCTTCCAAAATCTCATTTAAAAATAACTTTATGAAGATTTCATATTCATTGAGGAAATAATAGGTATTTATATCTTAAAAGTATTTCTTTGTAGCCAGAAGAATGCTACATTTTTTATGCAAATAACACAGTTTAAAAACTCCACCAAATCTAAGTAATAAAATGACAATCTCAAATAAACGCAACCTAATATCATAAAAACTGGTAATGAATTAATTTTCAGTATAAATCTCAAGAGAGAAACAATGGATCAAACTTTTCTTCTGTCTTCAAAAACAAACTTCTCTGGAAAGCATACTTGCTAGGTAATGACAAAACGTATTAAAGGCGATGGTATACTTATGGCTAATCAAAATACTCTTGCACATTTAAGTTCCAAACACAGAAGCCAAACCCCAAATTTAGGCCTATGAGTGCTCCACTTAAAGTGAATGATTCGCACTTCGTTAAAAAAATGAAATGGGAGGGAAAAGAGAGATTCTCAAATGTTGGTGGAAGGTGAAATTCCCATAAGAAATACAAAGAAAAAACAATTAACTTTGGAAAAGAAAAGTCAAAGAGATTTGGGTCACCTTCTTTTTCTGATTTTTATACTTACCTTAATTAGAACATATATTATTGCTTTTTATTTAAGTACTTATCACCTTTTTTTAAAAAATAGAAAGCCATATTCTGTCTTCAGATTTTTAAAAATTCAGTTATGCATTACTAAGAACAAAAGAACTCTGCTAATCTAAAGGAGTATACAAAAGAAAAAGAAATAAAAACTAGTCTTCAAGGAGGTATATTTATAGGTGAAAACGAGGTGAGAAAACAATTATGGCAATTCTGAAAAAACTCTGCTAATCTTAAGGAGCATATAAAAGAAAAAGAAATAAAAACTAGTCTTCAAGGAGGTATATTTATAGATGAAAAAGAGGTGAGAAAACACTTCTGGCAATTCTGAAAGTTTGTATAGAGATCGGTGAATTTAATCACTAACTTTCACTCTACTGTAAATTATAATTTATAATCTAAGAAATAATTACATGAAAGCATTCTCAATTTATTTTCAAAATAGAGCTGGTTTAATTTAGGAATAAGCAAAAGTCCCCTCCCAAAGCTATCTTTACAGGATAAAGCTTTTCATTTTTGTAGAAAACTCTACATCCTATCATAATTGAGTGATTTTGAGATTAGAAACAAGTAAAGTAGAAAAAGAAATGAAATTTACTACAAAAAGAATCAAAGTCAATTTCTCAAATTAAGGTTGGTATTCTGGCAAGATATTCTTACCGCTTTTAGAGAACAAATCTTTCCTAAAATGTATTGTTTGGTTGACTATTTATACCAATTTAACAGGCAAAGTAACAATAGCTTTACTACTTTTTTTTAAAAGAAAACTTATAAAATTTTATACGTTATCGCAGCTGGTTAAATAATCTATACAATGAAGTAATAAATGATTACAACTTGCAAAATCATTTCAAATCTGGCCACTTAATACTCTGTTTTAGGAGGAAAAAATGCATGAGTGCTTTTCCCAGGGCTGCTGCATCGAACAACTTCAAGGGTATCGGTCATATTGTATTCTTTGCTCTTGAAGCTGGGGCACTACTCACATAAATTACAATGTGAACAGTGTCTTCTGCAGTTGTTCAACCCAGCAGCCTTAGTTTGTTCCTAGAGGAAGCCAATGACCGACGTACCACTCTAAAAATGGTAGACAAGTTTCTGGACTTACCAGCAGTTTAAGCAGCCAAAATCGGGATTTATAATAGAAAGTTTTAGTGGGGTTGATGAGAAAGAAAACCATAAATCCATAAAGGGCAAGTGGATACACATATGTGGGGATGACACTAATTGGAGCAAAGAAGCATGCCAGAAGGCTCAGGCACCACAATATCCCGAGGAATCCAGCAATCTGGTAAAGGATGGGGAAGACAAAAAGAGAGAAAACTTTTATTTTCACCATTACTCAGAAATATCTATAATAAAACAAAGGTAAGAAAAATGATTAGTTATTAAGTCATTAGTCCTCTTCAAGTAGAAGGCAGATTTAAGTACCCACTAAACCAGCTATACAGCTAATGCAAACTGTATTTGCGGGATGTTATGTCTTGCTTTGATTACCTCAAAGAGATGTTGATGAGACAAATTGCTTCTCGGATTAAGTTCAAAAATGAGCACATGATTTACTCCAGCCTGTCTCCAACCATACGTGTTGATGCCCAGTAGAAAAAGGAATTCAATCAGAAGAAAGCCACCCCGATAGATTCTTATCAAGGGCCATATACTTCTATTTGCTTCAAGTTTAAATACAGCTGAAAGAATATTAATATACTGGTTAGTAATAAAATCCACAATGTCTTCTTTAATTATCTTTTCTCTTCATTCTCAATGATATATCCCTGGCATAGAAATTTTTCACAAATGAAACCTAAACTTAAATTATTTTAAGAGCCTGATAAACTTGCCTCCAGATTCTTTCCCTTCTTCATTTTACTGGGCGGAAGGCCACTTGAATAATTTCCTAAAACTTGACTTTTAGCATGTTATTCCAATGTTCCATTAGTTTTTTAGATGATAAGAGTCATGGTGAAATGGTTTTGAATCTTTTTTTTTTCTTTTTTGAGCACAAGATGAAGTTTATTGAGGAAGAGCAAGATAGGTTTATAGAGCAAGAGCAAGCTACATTTGCCACAGATGATGACAGGCCCCCTGTCATAACAAGAGATCGGTTTTGCATCTTAACATCAGTTCTGTCAGCTGGGGATTTCTGGCATGACACAACCTCTTTGGCTTTGTTTTTTCCATCATTAAACCGATTATAGTAATGCCTACCTCACAGAGTTGCTGTGAAAATGAGAAGAAATAGTACATGTGAAAGCAATGTGAAAATTTAAACGTCATACAAATGATAACAGTTAATATTTATAGGATGCTTAGTGCGAAGCATTGTTCTCATTATTTTCACATATAATAATTTAATAATTCATTTAATCATCACAATGGCTCTTTGACTTAAAAACTAGCTCCATTTGATTGATGAAGAAATTAGAGCACAGAGAGGTTAAGTCCTTTGCTCAGGGTTACTGAGCTAACCCAGAATTTGAACCCAGATCATTTTGCTCCACAGTTCACACTCTTAAGCACTACATTCTATTGTCCACATAAATCGGCCTATACAAATGTTCAGTATCATCATTATTCTACAGCTCTCTAATAATCACAATGTTCAAGCACCTTAGCCTTGCAATTCAAGTTCTTCACAATTTAACCACTCACTTTCCCCAAATTTATCTCACAGCACCCCTAAACATTAATTCTCAGTGCCTGATGAATTTTATTATCTGAGTAACAAGTTTGCTTTTCACATTTGCTTATGTTATTTCCTGTATCTAAAATGGCCTTGTTCTTTCTCTCCACCAATTCAAATTTTACTTATTATTTAAGAACCAAATCCTTACCTGTTCATAAATTCATTGAATTAGCGTGTTTGGTTTTAAGCATACCATGTGCCAGACATTTCCATTTGGTCTAATGATTTTCCAAATAACTATAAAATTTATTGATAGTACCACTCCTTTGAAATTTAATAATGTACTAACATACACTTAAATAACCATTTATTATTTATCTTTGTATTCTCTAAAATACATAAAACATTTAGTAATTAAAAAATAGGCCAGGCATGATGGCTCACACATATAATCCTAGCACTTTGGGAAGCCACGGTGGGAGGATTGCTTGAGGCCAGGAGTTCGAGACCAGCCTGGGCAACACAGCATGACACCCATCTCTACAAAAAATAAAAAAATTAGCTGGCTTGGTGGCGTGTACCTGCAGTCCATGCTACTCGGAAGGCTGAGGCAGGAGGATTGCCTGAGCCTAGGACTTTGAGGTTGCAGTGAGTTATGATGATGCCACTGCACTAGCCTGAGCAACACAGCAAGAGCCTGTCTCAAAATCAAACAAACAAACAAAAAAACCAATCCCCAGCATACAGAAAGCCTTTGCTTTGGAATCAAGTACTAGATCAGATTTTAAATTCTGGCTAGGCCAAATTATTTAATTTTTCTAAGTCTGAGTTTCCTAGTTGGTCAATGGGAATAATACCTATTCTCATAAGTTTACTGAGAAGATTAAATGTGAACAACATATATCAAATGCCTAGAACAATGTTTGGCTCATTATGAATATTCAGTATATATTAGTTTCTTTTACTTTTACTTAAGGAAACTTCACTTATTAATTCATTTGACAAATATTTATTAGGTGCCTATTATACCTGACACCAGGGTATAAAGCTGGGGATTCAGTGGTGAACAACAGACAAAATACCTATCTTCAGGAAATTTCTCTTCTGTACAATGTCAGATAAGGGGTTTGAAGAAAAAATAAAGTAGGGCAAGGAGATAAAGAATGATGTTAAGTGCTATTTTAGGAAGGGTGGTCAGGGAAGACTCTCAGGAGATGACATTTGCAGAGACCTTAAAGAAATAGAGAACAAACCACTGGAATATTTGGAGGACTAGGGTTCTTAGGTAGAAGGAAGTACAAAAGGCTTCAAGATAGATTGTTCCAGGAAGAAGGTCAAGGTCACTACGATTGGAATGAACAAGAGGTAAAGTGATAAAGAGTTGGCCAGTAGCAGATCAGATAGGACTTTGTAGGACTTTGTCAAGATTTAAGCTTTTACTCTGATGCACAAGCCTGTGGAAAGTTTTGCATATAAGTGACATGACGTGACCAATTACTTTAAAGGGCTACTCTAGCTATTACATGAAGAACAAACTGCAAGGGAAAAGTATAAAGCAAGATTAGTTAGAAGGTTATAAATGGAAAACTGTACATAGTTTTATATCCTGATTCCTAAGCAAAGACCAAAGATACACTGTAATAGTCAAGAAACAAAAATAATAAGTAAAAATCCCCAAGAATCCACAATAAAATTATTAGAGTTATAAATTCATCAAAATTGCAGAGTACAAGATCAACACACAAAATATGGTAGTATTTGTATACACAAGCAATGAAAATCTGGAAATGAAATTAAGAAAATAATTCTAATTACAATAGTATCCAAAAGAATAAAACATCAAGGAATAACTTTATCCAAGGAAGTGAAAGACTTATATACTAAAAACTACGAAATATTGCTGAAAGAAATCAACGTAGACCTAAATATACAGAAAAAAAATCTTGCGTTCATAGACCCAAAGACTTGATATTGTTAAGGTGGCAATACTGCCCAAAGCAATCTACAGAGTTAATGCAATCCCTACCAAAATTCCAATGGCCTTTTCTTTCCCCAGAAATGGAAAAATCAATCCTTAAATTCATAGGAATTGCAAGAGACTCCAAATAGCCAAAACAATAACGAAAAAGAAGAACAAAACTCACACTTGGTGGTTTTAAAACTTACTACAAGGCCACAGTAATCAAAACAGAGTAGCACTGGCATAAAAACAGACATACAGATGAATGGAATGGGACTGACTCCAGAGAGAAACCTATATATCTATGGCCAACTGATTTTCAACAACAGTACCAACACTATTCAGTGGAAGACAGTTATTCTCTTCAACAACTAGTGCTGGGACAACTGGATATCCACATGAAAAGAAAAAAGTTGGATCCCTATCTCACATCGTATATAAAGATTAGTTCAGAACTGATGACCTCAATATATGAACTAAAATCATAAAACTCAGAAGAAAACATAAGGATAAATATTCATGACCTTGGATTTGGCAATGGATTCTTAGGTATGACAAAAAAGTATATGCAACAATTAAAAAATAAATTGGACTTCATCAAAATTAAAAATATCGAGACACTATCAAGAAAGTAAAAAGGCAATCTACAGAATGGGAAAAAGTATTTGTAAGTCATTTACCCAATAAAGGTCTAGTATTAAGAATACATAGAGAACTCTTATAATTTAACGATAAAAAGACAAACAACCCAATTAAAAAATGGTCAAAGGACTTGGATATTTGTCCAAAGAGAATATATAAATGACCAAAAAACACATGAAAAAATCCTTAATGTGGTTAGTTATTAAGGAAATACAAATTAAAACCATAACGAGATACCATTTCACACCTACTTTGATAGATATAATGAAAAAACAAAACATAGAAAACAAGTATTGGCAAGGATATGCAGAAAATGGAATGCTCATAAATTGCTGGTAGAAACAGAAAATGGTACAGCCTCTGTGGAAAATAGTTTGATCATTCCTCAGAAAATTAAACAGGTATTCAAACAAATCCATGTATACGTATTTTCCCCGAAGCACCATTCACAACAGCCAAAAGGTAGAAACGATCCAAACGTCCATCAATGAATGAATGGATAAACCAATTGTGGAATATTATTCAGTCATAAAAAGAATGAAGTACTTATGCATGCTTAAACATGGATGAATCTTGAAAACATTATGTTAAGTCGAAGAAGTCAAACACAAAATGCCTCATATTGTATGATTTCATTTATGTGAAATATTTAGAATAGGTAAATCCACAGAAACAGAAAGCAGACTTGTGGTTGCCAACAGCTAGAGAAAAAGGGAATGGAAAGTGGGGTTTCCTTTTGGGGTGATGAATGGATTTGAAAACTAGGTAAAGTGGTGGCTATATAACATTGTTAATGTACTTAAATGCCACTGAATTGTTCACCTTAATAAAATGGTTAATTTTACATTATATGAATTTCACCTTGATGAAAAAATAATAACTGCAAAGGAAAAAGTAATAAATACATCTGAAGACAACATTACTAACTCCTGTATTAGGCATAGGCATTAAACTGTGTTACTATTGGTAGTGATAGCTTTGCTGTAGTATATCAAAATTTTCTAATTCTGTCTTGTAAACATCTGTGGCCATGGACAAAAGAAGGCTAAATAGCCTAGTTAGGGTTCAATTATTCATGACCCTAGCAACAGTAGTATTCTGTCCTACATAAGAAGAAAATTGCCACGATCAAGAAATGTAACATACATTTATAAAACCTAAAGACATTTATAATACCAAGTTCTATTTGATAACATAAGAACTAGAAAATCTGTAACGCTTTCAATAACTATGATCCGAATAAAATAACAGCTATGAACTCCACAATTTGTAAGAAAAGTTGATAAAAAAAACAAAACAGCAACAAAAAACCCAAGGACCTTTGCAGAACAATAAAGGCTAAAGATACGTTCTTCTGAATGAAAACAGAAGATTACATTTAAGTGAACGAACTGATTTATTTTCAGATGGTTCAAAAAACACGGTGTCAATCTTAACTATTAATAGTTAAGTTATTCATCAAAGATCAGAAACTTCAAGTTGCACTTAAATCTAAAACCACAAGGGCATAGGTTATCTCCCTAGAGCAAGCTTTCATAAATTTCCTGGGGATTAAACTACAATAACTCTTGCTAGTCACTAGACAAGGTCATCATGAAAAATTCCAGGGAATTAAAAAACAAAATAAATTAGTATCTTTTTTTAAAAGAATAAGCATATCATTTCTGTGATCCACGGGCCCAAAGAATTAAGTAAGACATGCATGGTTCCACTCCAAACTCTCCATGGCTTCATGAATTTTTAGTTAAAAAAATAGCTAACTTACATCAAGCATTTATTCTGGGCTAAGCAATGTGTTCAGTGCTTTACATGTATAATTTCATTAATCCTCACAGCAACACTATAAATTGGTTTTCCTCAGCAGATACATGAAGAAACTGAGGCTTAGTCAAATTAGGTCCCTCACCCAGGGTCACAAGGATTTAGTGACCCTGCAATCGGGCTCCAGAGCCCGCGCACTTAACAATGGGGCTAGACTGCATATAAATCAGTACGTGCCTGTTTAAAAAAAAATCCAAAACAGCAGCTCATACTGAAACTTACAAAATTACAGTACTCTCTGTACTGTACCAAGCTGTCAAATCAGTTTTTTTAAAAGAACATTAAAAAAATTTAACAAGTAATCCACATATATAGGAAAAAGCACCTCAAATGTTATAAAGGATATGAGAAGCCTCTTCTCATTCCAGATTCCCATCCCCTTCCCTAAAGGAAATCATATTAATAATTTTGTCTATTATCTTTCAAAAAATATTTCACGTATGATGAAAAATGATAAAATGAATCAGCACCCAGAAAAGGAAATAGTACCTTATCAGCATCCCAGAATCCCCACCTCATATCCTTTCCTATTGCTATCCAGCCCCCAAGGGTAAACACTGTCCTGATTTTTGCCTCTTTTTTGAACTCTATGTGAATGAAATCATTTATTATGTACTCTTTGTGTTTGGCTTTTGTTCAGCACTGTTTGTGAGAGTCACCCACATTCTTGTACGTAGCTGTAGTTCAGTATTCTCATCATTGTACAGTTAGGTGAGCCTATTGCTCCTAGGCTATAAACGTGTCCAGCATGTCACTGTACTGAATACTGCAGGCAATTATAACAAAATGGTAAGTATCTGTGTATCTAAACAACACATCTAAACATGGAAATAGTACAGTAAAAATCTGGTATAAAAGATTAAAATGGCATATCTGTATAGGGCAATTACCATGAATGGAACTTACAGGATTGGAAGTTGGTCGGGTATGTGAGCAAGTGGTGAGAGAACGTGAAGCCCTAGGACATTACCGTATACTACTGTAGATTTTATAAACATTGTACACTTAGGCTATACTAAATTTATAAAAAACTTTTTCTTTCTTGTAACAGTTCACTGTAACTTTTTTACTTTCTATAAGCTTTCTTTTTTCTATTTTAAAAATTTTTTATTTTTATTTTTACTTTTCAAGCTTTTTGTTAAAAACCGAGACACAAATACACACATTAGCCTATGCCCGCACAAAGTCAGGATCACCAATATCACTGTCTTCCACCTCCACATCTTCTCCCGTTGGAAGGTTTTCAGGGGCAATAACATGCATGGAGCTGTAATTTCCTATGATAACAATGCCTTCCGGAATACCTCCTGAAGGACCTGCCTGAGGCTGTTTTACAGTTAATTTTTTTAGTAAGTAGAAGGAGTACACTCTAAAATAATGATAAAAAGTATAGTATCGTAAATACATAAACCAATAACATGGTCATTTATTATCAAGTATTATATACTATACATAATTATGCACATAAACTTTTATAAGACTGGCAGTGCAATAGGTTTGTTTATACCAGCATCACCACAAACACATGAGTATGAATGCATTGGGCTATGACGTTATGATGGCTATGAAGTCATTAGGCAATAGGAATTTTCAGCTCCGTTATAATCTTTTTTTTTTTCCCCTCAGATCCTCTCTGTGTGAAGCTCCATTATAATTTTATGGTACCACCTTCATACATGCAGTCTGCTGTTGACCAACTGTTGTTATGTGGCACGTGACTGTATACTATTCCACTGGGTACACATATACTATAATTTATTTACTCTACTATTCATGAATATTTGGATTGTTTCCAGTTTGGGGACAATTACAAATAGTATTGCTATAAACATTCTCACACATGTCTTTTGGTGGATAAATGTAAACTTTTTTTCTTTTTTTTTTTTTTGAAGAGACAGGGTCTTGTTCTGTTGTCCAGCCTGGAGTGCAGTGGCACAATCATAGCTCACTGTAACCTCAAACTCCTGGGTTGAAGAGATCCTTCCACCTCAGCCTCCCAAATAGCTAGGACTATAGGCGCATGCCACCGCACCCAGCCAATTTTTAAATTTTTTTGTAGACATGGGGGTCTCGTTATTTTGCCCAAGGTGGTCTTGAACTCCTGGTCTCAAAGATCTTCCCATCTTGGCCTCCCAATATGCTAGGATTATAGGCATGAGCCACAGCACCCAGTCTGGTATTTCTATGTGTTCAGTATTGGTAACACTGCCAAACAGTTCTCCAAAGTGCTGTGCCCATTTTCACTCTCACCACTCCTCATTCATTTCAATATCTCCATGGTATTTCACTGTATAGGGTAATATAACCTATTTAAACAGCTAACAAATGATGAATATTTGAGCAATGAATACCCTCCCCTTCCATACATGTATTTGCACTCATGTACAAGTATGTCTGTAGGATAAATTTCTAAAAATAAAACTGCTTAATCAAAGTGATTGCATTTAAAATTTTTACATATACTACCAAATTATCCTCAAAGAGATTGAAACAATTAATAACATTACCATTAGTGTACCAGTGCCTATTTCAGACCTTATATCCACTGTAATGGTCAAACCAATTAGTAAAATATGGTATACTGTAATTGTACCAAATTAAGTAAAAGTTATTAGGAATCTACAAGAGAAACAAGTTTTTAAAAATCTAACAGGCAACTTTTCATCTTCATGAAATTAAATACTTGGAATATATGATTTTTCAGACAAATTTTTAAATACTATGTCCTGTCCCCTTGAGAAACGACAGCAATTATGCACATTTTTTGATGTGAATGTTTGAAAAAAAGATTCATGTTTGTACATGCATTACTACTGCTGTGTTTCTCTCTAACTCTCAACACTGTTATCTTTTGAGCACCCGCTGGGAGATAAATAAGGATAGACGGCTGGCTTTAACTATATTTATCCTCCCCTATACAACACACACAAAAATCAAACAAAGAAGGGTACTATGGTGAGAGAATATAATGCACAAAACTAAATGTATAAACCACGCACATTAAAAAACAAATCAGGGCTGGGTGTGATGGCTCACGCCTATAATCCTAGCAATCTGGGAGGCCGAGGTCGGTGGATTGTTTGAGCTCGGGAGTTCAAGACCAGCCTACGCAAGAGCGAGACCCCATCTCTACTAAAAAAAATAGAAAGAAATTAGCTGGACAACTAAAAATATATAGAAAAAATTAGCCGGGCATAGTGGCACATGCCTGTAGTCTCGGGTACTTGGCAGGCTGAGGCAGGAGGATTGCTTGAGCCCAGGAGTTTGAGGTTGCTATGATCTAGGCTGACGCCATGACACTCTAGCCCGGGTAATAGAGTCAAACTGTGTCTCAAAAAAAAAAAACAAACAAACCATACTGTCTCACAAAAACATAGTTCATATTTACTAAAGAAAACAAAACCTCAATGTGTCCTGAATTTATTTTTAATTTTATTTAATTTTTAATTGACAAATAATATTGTATATGTTCATGGGGTACATAGTGATGTTTCAATACATATAATGTACAGTCATCAACTCAGCAGGCTGGGGCAGAGGATCACTTCAGCCCGGGAGTTTGAGGTTGCAGTGAGCTATAATGATGCCACTGTACTCTAGCCCAGGTGACAGAGCGAGACTCTGTCTCGGAAAAAAAAAAAAGAAAAAGAAAAATGTATGGTGATCAGGTCAGGGTAATTAGCATATCCATCACCTCAAACATTTATCATTTCTCTGTGTTGGGAATATTCAATATCTTCCTTCTAGCTATTTGAAACTATATATTATTGTTAACGACAGTGGTATAGAACACTAGAACTTATCCTTCCTACCTAGCTGTAATTTTGTATCCTGTAACAAATATCTCCCTATCCCTTCCTTCTATCCACCACTAGTATCCTCTATTCTACTTTCTGCTTCTATGAGATCAATTTCTTTTTAGCTTCCACATACGAGTGAGAACATGTAGTATTTAACTTTGTTACTGGCTTGTTTCACTTAACATAATGTCCTTCAGTTCCTTCCATGTTGCTATAAATGGTAAGATTTCATTCTTTTTTATAGCTAAATAGTATTCCATGGTATATATACACTATACTTTCTTTATCCATTCATCTGTTGTTGGACACCTAGGTTGATTCCATATCTTGGCTATTGTGAATAGTGCTACAATAAACATGGGAATGCAGATGCTTCTCTGATATGATTTCCTTTTCTTTGGATAAACTCCCAGTAGTGGGATTGCTGGATCATATAGTAGTTCTATTTTTGCTTTTTTGAGGGACCTCCATACTGTTCTCCATAGTGGCTGTACTAGTTTGTATTCCCACCAATAGCAAATAAGAGTTCCCTTTTTTCTGCATCCTGACCGGCATTTTTAATTTTCTGTCTTTTTGATAATAGCCATCCTAACTGGGGTGAGATGATACCTCATTGTGGTTTTGGTTTGCATTTATCTGATGCTTAGGATGTTGAGAATGTTTTTATATATTTGTTGGCCATTTGTACATCCTCTATTGAGCAATGTCTCTTCAGATCATTTGCCCATTTTAAAATTGGATTGTTTAGTTTTTTGGTGTTGAGACATTTTGAGTTCCTCATATATTCTGGAAGTAGGCTGTCTTTTCACTCTACTGATTGTTTCCTTTGCTGTGCAGAAGCTTTTTAGTTTGATATAATCCCATTTGTTTATTTTTGCTTTTTTTGGTCTGGGCTTTTGAAGTCTTATTCATAAAATTTTTTCACAGACCAATCACCTAAAGCATTTCTCCCATGTTTTCTTCTAGTAGTTTTAATTTTTGTATAGGGTGAGAGGTGGGGAGTGGGGGTTAGTTTCATCCTCTTGACTACGGATATCTGGGTTTCCCAGCACTATTTATTGAAGAGACTAGCCTTTCCCAATGAGTGTTCTTGGCACCTTTGTCCAAAATCAGTTGGCTATAGATATGTGGATTAATTTCTGGGTTCTTTATCCTGTTCCACTGGTCTATGTGTCTGTTTTTATGCCAATACCATGCTGTTTTGGTTAATACAGCTTTGTAGCATATTTTAAAGTCTGGTAGTGTGATATCTCCAGCTTTGTTCTTTTTGCTCAGGATTGCTTTGGCTATTTGTGTGGTCTTTTGCAGTTCCATACACTTTTAACTTTTTTTTCTATTTCTGTGAAGAATGTCGTTGGTACTTTGATAGGGATTGCACTGAATCTGTAGGTTGCTTTGGGTAGCACTGTCATTTTAACAATATTAATTCTTCCACATGGGATGTCATTCCATTTGTTTGTATCTTCTTCAATTTCTTTCATCAGTGTTTTGTGGTTTTCCATGTAGCGGTCTTTCACCTCTTTGGTTAAACTTATTCCTAGGTATTTTTTTGGTAGCTATTGTAAATGGGATTGCCTTCTTGATTTCTTTTTTAGCTAGTTCATTGTTTGTGTATAGAAATGCTACAGATTATTCTATATTAATTTTGTATTCTGTAAACTTTCTGAACTCCTTTATCAGTTTTATGAGTTTTTTGGTAGAGTCTTTAGGTATACATATATACCTATGTCATCTACAAACAGCAATGATTTTGCTTTCTCCTTTCTAATTTGGACGTCCTTTATTTCTTTCTTTTGCCTAATTGCTCTGGGTAGGACTACCAGTTCTGTGTTGAGTAACAGTGGTGCATCCTTGTCTTGTTACAATTCTTAGAGAAAATGCTTTCAGTTTTCCCCATTTATTAAGACATGAGATTTGGGTTTGTCGTATATGGCTTTTATTATGTTGAGGTACTTTCCTTCTATACCTAATTTATTAAAAGTTTTTTTTATCATGAAGGGATATTGAATTTTATCAAAAGCTTTTTCTGCATCTGTTGAGATGATCATATGGTTTTTATGCTTCATTCTATTGATGTAATATATTGATTGACTTGGGTAGGCTGAACTGCCCTTGCGTTCCTGGGATAAATCACACTTCATCATGCTTATCTTGGAAATAAAAGAAAAAATTCCATCTACAAATGATTAAGGTATTTTCTCATAGAAAGAACAACCCCTACCACATATACATTATATAGCTTATATTGATGTAATGTTTCATAAGTATAAACACGTTTTGTTTACATTTCTTATCTGATCCCTATGAGGTAGTCTCAAGCTATGTTTTCACCCTCATCTAACACTCCCCTTCACCCTAGGTGAATTTTTTCTTTTTTTTGAGACATGGTCTGTTACCTGGGCTATAGTACAGTAGCATCATCACAGCTCACTGCAACTTCAAACTCCTGGGCTCAAATGAGGACTGTTGCCCAGGTTGGTCTAGAACTTCTGGCCGGAAGCAATCCCCCTGCCTTAGCCTCCCAAAGTGCTGGGATTATAAGTGTGAGGAACTGTGCCTGGCCTCACCTTAGGTGAATTTATCACCACTCTTCTTCATAACCTACATCCAACCTCCATTCTGAGCCAGCTAAATCTCTTTGTTCATCTGTCTCCTTCTCTTGAAATGCCTTTCATTCTACCAATGTTTAGCATAAATTGTCATTTCTTCCATAAAGTCTTCCCTGATGCTCTAATTTAAAAGTAATCACTTTTTCCTTTGAACTTCTTAGAATATTTAACACTTTCTATCTTAAAGTGTATTAACAAAGTTTTAATATATGCCTTAATATCCTTGGCATGATAAATTTCATAAGGAAAGAGATTCTCTTATTTATCTTAAGAGTCATGGGGGAGAGAGTTGGTGAGTGAATCAAATGAGAAAAAGAATAATAAAAATTAAAGAAAAAAGACTCATGGGTATCAAGCATAATTGTGAGACACATAAAATTTACTTGTTGAATGAATGAATAAATTTTTAAAACAATCCTGCAAATTTAAGGCATTAAGCTCATTTAACAGATGAGAAAACTATTTCAGAAAAATTAAGTGATGTTCTTAAAGCCAAAACAACTAACAATCAGTGGAGCTGGGACTGAAACCCAGGCAGGCCTTTTGTTCTTTCCACAATAGCTAGATCTAGGTTTTTTATTACAGTATTTCCATATATCCTACCTAAGTAGACTGTAATCATCCTAAAGAAAAAGAACTAGATCAAAATAGGATCATAAATTATATCAATATTAAATCATGACCTTAGCGTGGACAATAATTATTAGAGTTGACTTTTAGTAATTGGTAGTGAGGAGAACTCTAACAATACATATGAAAACGCATTGTTAAAAGTAAAATTCATATGCTCTCTAAAAGCCATCACAACTTGGGTTATAATTTCATAACATACAGGCCAGGTGCAGTGGCTCACACCTGTAATCCCAGCACTTTGGGAGGATGAAGCAGGAGGATTGTTTGAGGCCAGGAGTTCAAAAGCAGCCTGACAAAGAGCGAGAACCCATCTCTACAAAAAAAAGCAAAAACTAGGTAGGCCTGGTGACACGTGCCTGTAGTCTCTGCTACTCAGAAGGCTGAGGCAGAAGGATCGCTTGAGCCCAGGAATTAGGGGTTGCGGTGAGCTATGATGACACCAGTGCACTCTAGTCTGGGCAACAGAGTGAGACACTATCTCAAAAAAAAAATCATAATATACAATTGATAGTCTTAAGAAGAATGTTTGTGCAGAATAATGAGTTCAGTAAATTAATTCTCGAATATCTGCTATCAGCCTGGCACTGTTAAGAACTCGAAACACAAAAATGAAAACTACACAGTCCTTGTAATCAAGATTATTAGTGAGACAGTGACATAAGCCTTTCTTATTCAGGCATTACTATGATTAACAAAAGGACAAGACATAATATAATAGATATTTATATATCTATTTCTAAATCATATTTCTTTGCAGACTTCACTGGGAAAAATTTAATCCTTATTAATGATTCATAGTTATCATTATAAGCATAATTACACAGACTCCTGAGGTATACCAAGATTATTTTCCCCTAAATTAAAAGTCCTCAATTGTAAGAACCTTTGAGATTTGTGTCTGTCTTATTGTTGTTTGTGTGTATGTTTTCTATATATCATTTAATTTCATCTTTCCTTTCTTTCATCCATTCAAATTTTCCAAATATTTTTTGAGCCTCTGCTATGTTGTAAGAAGTGTTGTAGGTGCTAGAGGTACAATGGTCAACAGGAGAGACAAAAGCCTAGGTATTAAGGAGTTTACATTCCAGTGGGAAAACAAATATGTCACATAATGCCATGTACTTATAAAGTGCTCTGAAGAAAACTAATGGAGGCTAAAGGGATAGAGATTATTTTAGAGTAGGGTGATCAGGGAAGGCTTTACTGAGACTATAGCATCTAAATAGAGACTTACATGAAGTGAGGGAGTAAGCCATGTAGACATCTTGCAGAAGAGCCCTTTAGGCAACTGTCAAGGCTCTTAGATAAGAACAAGCTTGATGTGTTCCAGGAATACTAACAACAAAAGTGTGGTTGGAAACAGAGTGAAACCAAGTGAAACTGAGTGTAGGGAAGGATGACAGGATATAAAGTCAGAAAGGCCCATGGGGTGAGATTCTGTAGGCAATGGTAAGGAGTTTGAATTTTACTGTGAGAGAAACCATGAGTGGATGCTGAATATGAGAGTGACATGATTTAATTTACATTAAAAAAAAAAAAAGACACCAGTGGCTATAGGAGGTGAGAGTGGTGCAGGCGGACAAGTTCAAAAGGCTGTTGTAGTACATTAAACAAGAAACGGTTGCTTAGACAAGGATGGCACTGGTGGAGGTAGTGAGAAGTGGTCAAATTTAGAACATATTTTGAGGACAGAACATCAGGATTTGCTGATAGAATGAGGATGGAATATGAGGGGAAAGAGAAACTGAAAGATTTGGTCTGAGAAACTGGATGAAAAGTGATTATCATGCAGAAAAGAAAGCATATTTGGGGTAAAAATCAAGGGCTCTTTAGTCCACGTAAATTTGAGATGTCAACTAGATAACCAAGTAGCCAATCAGGTATCATTCAGAAGACAGAGGATACATACTTGGGAGTCATTAGCATATAGATGGTATTTATAGCCATAGGCTTAAATAAGATTGCCTAGGTAGGAATTGAATGTAGACAAAGGAGACCGAAGGATTGAGCTTAGCAGTACACCCCAATGTTTCAATGTCACAAAGAAAAGCACAGCTAGCAAAGGAGACTGGGAAAGAACTCCCAGTGAAATTTAATAGGAAAATCAGTTGAGTGTGGATTCTCCAGAAAAAAGTCAAATAAAGCGTTTCAAGAAGTAGCAATTGACAATGTCAAATGCTACTGAGGGGTACATCAAATTCTTTGGGGTAGATTTATTAAGATTATGCCTCCCTTGCTACTATACAATTTCTTAACGGTGGGAGTGCAGTTGTTTCTAGCAATTCTTTCGTACCTCTAATTTCTTATTTCTATAGAATAGAAAATTACATAACCAAGCTTCTTATAACTATATGCAAAATAGTTCTAAATAGGTTTTGGGCCAGGCAACAGTGGCTCACGTCTGTAATCCCAGCACTTCGGGAGGCCAAAGTGGGAGGATTGCTTGAGGCCAGGAGTTTGAGACCAGCCTGGGCAACATAGTGAGACCCCATCCCTACAAAAAATTTAAAAAGTAGCCAGGTGTGGTGGTGTACATCTGTTGTCCCAGCTATTGGGAGGTTGAGGCAGGAGGACTGCTTGAGCCTAGGAGTTTGAGGTTGCAGTGAACTATGATGATGCTACTGCATGCTAGCCTGGGCAACAGAGCAAGACCCTATCTCAAAAAAGAAAAAAAAAAAAAAGAAATGTTCTGGAAATGATATGAGAGGGTCTCCAATAAGCAAAGTAAATGAGCTTTAGTGAATGAATTTTGTAACATATTACTTATCCTCATCTATGATCAAGGGAACTGAGGTGCTTGATAACTGAACTCTAAAAAAGTCTACAGAAGTCATACATAAAAACTAGAAAATCATGAAGAATAAAGGTCATATACCAGCAATGTTTTAAAGGCTAACTACATATAAAGGGAAAAACAAACAAAACAACCACCCAAAAAAGCCCTACATCATTTTTAAGAACAAGAATCTTAGTCCTGACAGATTTCTCTTTCAGTAAGCTTTGGTAGGTGCACACATGATCCCTTACAAAGGGACAGAATATGACATGAAAACATTAATGAGAATAAATTAATTCAGAATTTAAACTACTTACCGGCAAACACGAGAGTAATATTCAATACAATGAATATTCCACAAAATAGACCAACTCTAAAAGTAGTCCATGCTGGTGCAGGCTATGGACAGAAAAACAGCATTTTAGGTATAGGGCAAAATATCAAATGCATTTAATATATGCTGTAATAAATTAGTAGTGTAAGCCTCGAAGTTCTACCATGAAAATAATATTTTATGATCTCAATTTTTATAAATCTGAAACAAAGAATCATCCTTCATCCTATAAACACTAGAATAGAGTTGCCAGTTAATGGAATATAAATCTGAGTCATGAAAGAAACAAGATTATAATGTTAGGCATCAAATTCCAGTTGGCTCTCCATGTGCACAGGTTCCAGATCTGTGCATTCAACCAACCATGGATTGAAATTATTCAGGGGGAAACAATCAATAAAAAATAACAATACAACAATAAAAATAACACGAATAAAAATATAGTATAACATAACATTTACATTGCATTAGGTATTCTTAATAATCCAGGGATGATTTAAAGTGTATAGGTACAGCTGGGCACAGGGATCATGCCTATAATTCCGGAAATTTGGGAGGCTAAGGTGGGAGGATCCCTTGAGGCCAGAAGACCTTGTCTCTAAAAACATTAAAAAGGCTATTATCACGCCACTGCACTCTAGCCTGGGTAACAGAGCAAGACCCTGCCTCTACTAAATAAATAAATAAAAAGTATATGGGAGGATGCGCACAGGTTATATGCAACTACTATGCCATTTTACATAAGGGACTTGAGCATCCATGGATTTTGGTTTCTGTGGGGGTCCTGGAACCAATCCCCACAGATACCAAGGGATGACTACATATACACACACTGAGGTTTTTTTCTTAATAGGAGAGAGTTAAAATGCAATTTTATTTTTATTATGTATATATCTCTAAATTTTGCATATCAGTATTAGAGTTTACATATTTGGTACAGTAAGTAATAATTACAGACAATGGTAAATATAAGAACACATTTTCTGATAGTACTTATAGTGGGGTAATTTCAAGTGAATTTTTCAAGATATACTAGAGATTCTAAAGAGACTGGTGTACCAGAATCTCCAGAGAGTGTAGGTTCAAAAAATATTTTTCTCTATTATAATTTTATATTTAAAAAATGATTTTAAAAACTGTTTTCTAAAATAAATATGTAACAGAAAGTACTTGATATTTTAAATGTAAAGGAAGGACAGACATGGAGAGAGATAATCTCATAGACTTAAATATTTGCTATGAATGTTATAAAAAATTTTTATTGGTGTTAGTGATATTACACTTTATATATCTTAAATGTTTTCTAAAAACTTTCAAACCAAAACAAAGCACTGAGATGCCCTCTGACTCATCATCAGTAACAGATACCTGTATTGTTAGTTATAGACTAGCTACATCCAAAAGATAGTCATTCATCTTTTTCAAAAAAAAGTTATCTTTAGTTTCGAAAATTGTATAATTTATCATATATACAAAAGAATGTATATATTGTATTGGGACTGTTAGAAATGAATAGTAAAGTGAATCTATAACTATCAGCCATATTTAGAAACTGGACAATTCTATCAACTTTGAAGTCCCTACTTCTCCCTGATCCAAAAATCTTCTCTTCTTATCAGAGATAACCATTTTCATGTTTACTTTAGCTTTACCACCCCTACACACATTCTTAAGCACCTTAATATTTTAAAATTAATTTTTAACAGCCTTATTCAAATATAACTGACATACAATAAATTGCACATATTTAAAAGTATACGATTTGTATCTTTTCTCTCTTGATGCTTTTAAGATTTTTCTTCTGATCTTTATTTTCAAGCAGTTTGACTATTATATGTCTGCTTTTTAAAAACTGCTTTATTGACTAAATTGACATACAATAAACTGTACATATTTAAATTGTACAATTTAATAAGTTTTGGTACGACATATAAACACCTATGAAACCATTACCATAATCAAGACAATGAACATATCCATGAGTTTCCCATGCCACTTAATCCTTTCTTCTTAGCCCATCCCACCTCACCACATTTGCAGGCAACCACTGATCTGCTTTCTGACTCTATTTATTAATATTAATTTGCATTTTCCAGAGTCCTAGGTAAATGGACTCAAACAGTATGTATTCTTTTTTTGGTCTGCTTTCTTTATCTCAGCATAATTATTTTGAGATTCATACACGTTATTGTATATATTGACAGTTTATTTGTTCTTATTGTTGAGTAGTATTTCATTGCATAGATATACCACAAATTGCTTATCCATTCATCTACTGATGGACATCTGGGTTGTTCCCAGTTTTAGGCTATTATGAATAAAGCTGCTATGAACATTTGTGCACAAGACATTATATGGACATATGTTTGCCTTTGTCTTGGGTAAACACCTTGGAGTGGTATATGTTTAATTTCAGAAACTGCCAAACTGTTTTCCAATGTGGTTATACATTACATCTTTTACATTTATACATTTTACATTCCACCAGCACCATATGAGATAAGAGAGTTCTTGTTCTTCCAACATGTAGTATGATCAATCTTTTTAAAATTTTAGTCATTCTAACACGTGTGTATTATCTCATTGTGTTTTAACTTGCATTTCTCTATTGCCTCATGATACCAAGCATCTTGTCACATGTTAATTTGCCACCTGTATATCTTTGATGAATTGTTCAGGTCTTTTGCTCATTTTTAGATTGGGTCATTTTCTTTTTATTGAGTAAGAAATTTCTTCATATATTCTGAATACAAATGCTTTGTAAGATATGTTTTGAAAATATTTTGTCCTAGTTGCTTTTCTTTTTATTGTCTTAATAGTGTCTTCTGAAGAGCAGAAGATTTTAACTTTGATGAAGTGCTTTTGGTGTCATTTCTCAGAAATTTTTGCATAACCTGAAGTCACTAGGATTTTCTTCTATATTTTCTTCTAGAAATTCACAGTTTTACATTTTCATTTAGGTCTATGGTACATTTAGAATTATATGGTACAGTGTGGATGAAAGGGTTTTTTGACTTATGGAATCCAATTGTTCCAGCACCATTTGCTGAAAACACTATCCTTTTTCCACTGACGTGCTTTGTATATGTATCAAAAATTTGTTTTCCACATAACATGTTAAATCTATTTTTGGACTCTATTCTGTTCCATTGATCTATTTGCCAACCTTGACATTAATATATTCTCTTGATTATTGTAGCTTTAATAATAAGTTTTCATAAGGTAGTATCAATCTTTCTACTTAGTTGTTCCAAAGTCGTTTTGGGTATTCTAGGTCCTTGGCATTTCCACGTAAATTTTAAAATTAGCTTACCAATTTTTACCAAAAAAACCAAAAGCCTGTTGAGATTTTTTGAGTTGGAGCATGTTAGATCTATAGACCAACTTAGGAAGAAATGACACCTTAAAAATATTGGGCTTTCTCAATACACCTATAAACATGGCATATCTCTCAGTTAAGTCTTTCTTTCAGCAATGTTTTATTTAACAGTTTTTAATGTAAAGTTCTTACACATCTTTTGTCAGCATTATTCCTAAACATCTCATACTTTCATTTCATATTTTCATATTACAAATAGCATTGATTTTCAATTGTTCTTGCTGGTATATAGATACAGAATTGATTTTTATGTATTGGTCTAATATTCTGCAATCTTGCTAAACTCACATAGTAGCTCTTCTGTAGATTTACTGGATTGTCTACATAGATCATCATGTCACTGGCAGAAAACCCCATCAGTTTTATTTCTTCCTTTCTAATCTGAATGCCTTTTATTTACTTATCTTACTGCACTGGCTATAATCTCCAGTACAATGCTGAATATAAGTGATAAAAGTGAATATCCTTTTTTGTTCCTAGTCTTAGAATGTATTCAGTGTTTCA
>CAUYSK010120699.1:0-58739 GCA_963575035.1 Avahi laniger | reverse complement strand
ATACGTACATTCTTTTTTTTTTGAGACAGAGTCTCACTGTGTTGTCCGAGCTAAAGTGCCATGGAGTCAGCATAGCTCATAGCAACCTCAAACTCCTGGGCTCAAGCTATCCTTCTGCCTCAGCCTCCCAAGTAGCTGGGACTACAGACATGTACCACCATGCCCGGCTAATTTTTTTTATATATTTTTAGTTGTCCGATTAATTTCTTTCTATTTTTAGTAGAGACAGGGTCTCACTCTTGCTCAGGCTGGTCTCGAACTCCTGAGCTCAAACAATCTTCCTGCCTCGGCCTCCCAGAGTGCTAGGATTACAAGCTTGAGCCACCGTGCCCAGCCTCATACCTACATTCTTTTATTTTAGTGACCCTCCAGTCCCTATAGTACCCAATCTACTTTCTCATTCCATATAAGTCCCACTTTAATCATCACTTTTCTTCTTGTCTTATTAGAGCTTCAAAGAATATAACTTAACCAGTTTCTTTCCCATATCCTCATCTTCTTTGCACCAGGAAATAAAACATCACAAACTCACCAATGAAATAATATAATCATCTGGCTTATCTCCCCCTACATCTGGGCTATGAGGTATTATTAAAGAAAATAACAAAACACAAGTAAAAGTGTCTTTCTAAACTCATGACTTGGAAATGCATCTGGGTTTTTAATACATTTATTAATAGAAATTCTTCAATGAATTCCAAGTGATTTCTTTCTCCAGTTCTACTAGTGATTATTTTAAACAGTCTAGGCTCTCCTCAAACTTTTAAAATTAAAATCTCCACTCATCTCAGCCATTGATTTTTCACTCTCCTTCACATATAAGCAATATGACGTAAACAGCGTCAAATTCCTCCCACCATAGCAAATTTTTTTTCAAAATGGCAAAGATATCTGAACTCTTGATGAGATGCACTGACAGGAACAAATTATATCTCTACTGCCTTGCTTGAACAGGTCAATTAGCAGTTTCCTCTTGGTATGTCACTAACAAAACAAAGCAAGTAAAATTGTGATTCAGAGAGCTTTTTCTAAAAAAATTCACATATATTATTTATTGCAATAAGTACAGTATTTTGGATGGTTGTGGTGGTGATCTATTTCTCATTGTGGCTGGATAAATAAGCCCACAATATTTTTTCCATAAGAAAGAGGAATATGAAGTAACTGATGAGTGTAACTCTTCCTAACTATAAAAGAAAATTCTATGGCTTCCCAGAACACTTGCTAAGCAGAGTGCTTGTCCTAGGAAGATAAGATGGCTTTTCCAAGTAGATAAATTTTAGCTGGATTCTTGCTTTTATGTAAATACCTTTGGACTAGTTTACTTTATTTCTGTGAATTTCAGTATAATCATCTTTTTAAAAGGAACTAATAATATCTTCTTCATTAGATAATTATATGGATTAAACAAATTTACATGTGCAAAGCTCCTAGCACACAGTTTGTGCTCAGTACAGGAGTGTTTTGTTTTGTTTAAGTGCAGGTAAAGGTTAGAGTTAAAAGTCAAAGGTAAGTAATTCGGACATGTTTTCTTGAGCCAAGATTGTAATTGCAGATATGACAGCCTAAGAGGTATGCTCTCAAGAATATTAAGACGGGTACCACAAACTCTTTACTAATACTCCCATCTTGTATTAGCTGGGTGGTAACAAAATTTCCACAATTAAATATCCAATCTTTAATCCAAAAACAATATCTGACACTAGTTAAAATCAGATGGGCAACTGCAAAATCAGGGGTTTAAACGTGATAGCATTTATTCTGTGCATATTCAGATTGAAGAAATAATGTTTATTATAGAAAATTTATTAATCATGGTAAAACAAAAAGATAGATATTTAAATTACACATGAGCTCTCCATCCAATAATAATCATGGCTAACATTTGCTTTACATTCTTTTTTAAAATTGTAACTTTAAAAATGTATTCATTGTTTGTTCTTCTAAAGACTAATGACATCTGCATCGTATTTCACCACTGAAATGTACCACAATTTGCTCAAATGTCATGTGTTACACAATTTCATTTAAATTGTTTTATTATTTGTGACACTAATAAATCATGTAACAAGGAGCCAATTTTTGCTACTCTTTGACAATTTATCCTAGGCACAAACTTTTGGGGTCAAAAAGATTAGATATTTTAGGCTTGTGTTGCACATTGCCAAATTGCAGCATCTTGACATATTGAAAAAAACTGGAGAGCAAAATTTTTTCAGTAAAATGAGGGAAAACAAGAGAACAGGGATCTTAAAGCTTTAAAGAGTAGGTTGGAATTCAGTGAGCCATGGGAGAGACTGACAGAATCTGCAAGGAAATACTCCAGTCTGCTTAGAGTCAGCCCACTTGATTCAAGAACAATATCACAAACCAGGTCAGTACAAAGCAGTTGTACTTAACAGCTTTTTTTTTTAATTTCAGGGTATTAGGAGGGCACAAACATTATGGTTACACTTTATATCTTTGCCTCACCCAAACGAGGGTTAAAGGCATGCCCTTCCCCCCTACAATGCTCCCGATGTCCTTTAGTTGTGGGTTAACCCCCCCAAATGCCCCTAATCCCTGGAGAGTATTAATGCCATGTGATCATCCTAGTGTTGATCAGTTAGTACCAATGTGACAGTGAATACAAGTGGAGCTCATTCTTCCAATCTCATGGTGCCTCACTTTGGATAATGGGCTTAACTTTTGAACTGTTTGCTGATGGCACATTTGCCTGTCCCCCATCCCATCTAGTTTCTGTGAGCAATGTTCAAGGCCTGCATTGTATCTCCAGCATGCCCAGTGGACAAACCAGATCTCCAGAGACACAACTACACCCTCGTTCATTGACTTTACCCATCATTTCCACATTCACGTTGGTTGTCTGGCTGTTGCATTACTTTGAGCAACAGGGTTTATGAGAAAATGCTTCAAATTTGGATGACTATGTAGCATGGAGGTTAAATATACGGACTCTGGAGCTTAACTGCTTAGGTTCAAATCTCATCTCTGCTACTTGGAAGTTGGGTAAAATTGGAAAAGTTATGGGGTCTCTTTATCTCCCGATAAAAGGGGGTGATATAGTACCTACCTCCATGTTATCATGAGGAGGAAAAGCGAGAGCCTGTCGAAAGACTTGAACGGCCAGTTCATCATGAAGATATACAGATGGCAAATACGTCTGTGAAAAGATCCTCAACGTCACTAGTTTTAGGAAAATGGAAATTAAACCACAACGAGATACTACCGTGTACCTATTATAACTTAAAAAGTTAAACATACATCTATTTCACTCTTAGGTATTTATCAAAGAGGAAAAAATACATGTCCATACAAAGGGCTTGACATGATTATCCCAGGCAGTTTTATGTGTGATAGCCAAAAACTGGAAACAATCCAAAAGTCTGTCAGTGAAACACTACTCAGTAATAAAAAGATGAACAGTTAATATGACAACAGATAAATCTCAAAATAATTATGCTGTGTGATAGAATAAAGAGAAAAAGACCACATACTGTATAATACTGTATATTATAATGTACATTTTTATATATTATAGAGGATACAAACTAATCTACAGTAACAGAAAACAGATCAGTAATTTCTTGGGAATGGGGGGAAGGAGGGGTGAGGAGGAGGGGTTACAAAGGGGCATAGGAGACTTTAGAAGTATGGATGTGTTCATTATCTTGATTGTGATGATGGTTTCACAGGTATACACGTGTCAAAACGTATTGAATTGCACACTTTAAATAGATGTGACTTATTATATGTCACTTATACCTCAATAATGCTGTTTTTTATGTGAATACCTGTGACATAACAGGCCCTTTCCAAAAGTGTTAGCTGTTATCAACTTTGTTGTTATACAGCAATATATTTTAAATGATATTTGTATAATAAAAGAGCATCTCATCAGAAGCAATATTCAATAATTGATCCTGTCACCTAGCTGCATTTTTCCCTTCTTTCTTGGGATGCTCATGAATAAACACAAATTAAGGAAAGCAGCCCAGGCTTTGAGGTCAGAAGGTGTGAGTTCAAGTGCCCACACTGACATGGAGTTCCTTGTGTTGATATTTGACATTGAATTTTCTTATATGTAAAACAGTATGAAGCTACACCCCATGATTGCTATAAGAATCAAATTTTTAAAATGGATGTGTGTTCTGTAAACTACAAAACAATGTGAATATAGCAGTCATTATGAGTAGGGAAGAGACAAGATAAGCATTCGCATTTTCACAGACAGGGTAACAGAGGGCAGGCAAGATTAAAATAATGCTTGATCTCACACGAGCAAGGAACAGACCCTACCTACATCCCCTCATTTCCCCCAGACTGATAATCCCACATCAGAATTCTCTAGAATAGTTTTAAAAATCCATATTTCTGCGTCCTGCCCTATACTTACTAAACAGAATCACCTGGAGTAGGGAAAAGGAATCTGAGATTTAAAGAAAGCTCCCCAGTTGATTCTGACACAGCCAGTAGCACCAGTAGGTGGATGATCTTTTGGAAACAACCACCTTGATCTTGATGCCTTTCAATGAGAAACATGAGCTATCCTAGGTCCCATTGTTCAAGTGAATCCTAAATCTAGCCTCCAGAAAAGGTAATGTATCTTCAGGATAACTGCAAATGCAGAATGTTTTGAAACATCTTTCAAACACTTATTATAGCAAGCACTTCCCTTATCATCATTTTCTTTCTTTTCTTGAGCACTTATACCTTTTGCATTCTTACTGGCCCTCAGATTATACTCGGAAATTATGTTCTTGCTAATGCAAATGTTACTTAATGCCTTTCCATCTCGTCATTTCCCCCAAACCTGGTGTTGCATGGTGGCAGCTTACCTTGGATAGTGTGTCCGAGGTGTGTGGCTTGATACCAACATGAACTTTATATCTGTGTGGGAACACCATTTGGAAATTAAAAAGTGAGAAGAAAAGTACCAGGATTGGTGCACATCACTCATTTGCTCCCTTTGAGGTGGTTAAAGCAGAATAACAAAGACTAGAGTTTCCATTTCCTATCTTGTGTCATCTAAACCTGCTCAGGACTCTTTTCTTCCTTCCACGAGCACAGAAGACATTTTTCTGTGTCTTGGAGATGTCAGATCCACCTATAATGTACTTCTTGGGGGTTATTCTGAAATCCTCTATCAAAAGACACTACATAAATATCATTAAATCTTTTATCATTTGACTCATTCTTCCATGAATTTGGACCAGATGTAAAAATGCCTCTCGGGGGCAGGCAGAGTTGAGGGAGAAGGGCCCGGAAGGGCCTGTGAGAACTGGAGCGTGAATGCCCTGTCCGAATGGGACAGTCTCCAATTGTTACCGTGTAAGAATGTGGTCTAATTTCTTCTGAAGGGAAGACAATGGAAATAGCTTCCTTTTTATGCTGGCAAATTAAGGGGAAAATACTTTGAGTGGGGCAAATAAAATATCTCCAAATCAGCTTACACTTGCAGACTCCCAGCTTGTATTCTCTAATTTATACTATTATTCAAAACTACAATCTCTGCACAACTGAAAAAATTTATGCCAATGCAGTGCATTTTTATACCTATACAATCATCCAGTGGCATAATCAGTCCTGTCATCCCACCCCATGAACATTATATTAATATAACAATATAAAATTCACTGCAAATAGAAGCTAGGTCTTCATGGGAAGCCAGAATAGTCAAATAACCATGGGTCTGAACAATAACTTGTAAAATCCTAATCAACAGTGGGCTAGAGTTTGGTTTCCTGTCTTCCTATCTGTTGAACAAGGACATAACAAGAGCTATATTCTCCTTCTCCTTGCAATCTGGATTGTCCAATCCAATGAAGAATGGCAAATAGTGTTCCTTAAAGGACAAACTCTCTTACACATGTCTCCACACAGCAAGGGCTAGGGCCAGGGATAAATCACTGAACTTAGAGTGTCAGGGGAGCATGGAGCAAGCATCAAATTTTCTTTGCTGGGTGATACGGGCATGCATAATCCAGTTAAGAACTGCTTTCCCTGTATTTTATTAAGAAGCTGTTTCCTTTTATGAAACAGTATATGAAAGTGACAGAAATGGTTCTCACATTTTGTGCTAACAAATGACACTTAGGAAGTAGCCAATAAACCATGTTTTTATTTGAAAGCGGACAGTACATACAGGCTCCAGTTGATTTGTAAAGAATGAAGAATGGGTATCTCCAGTTGAGAGATGCAGTAGGATCTTGGGTTATCTATAACTTAGTCCTTTAAGGCTTCCCAGAATACAAATGGTTTTGTGTATTTTTACCTGTGACAAATATAGAGGAAAAGAACCTTAGTGGTAAGGATTCCAGCAGAAAACAGATGGCATACCCAGAGGGCTTAACCTAAAGGGCTAATCTCTTTACAGAGAAATGCTTTATAGGGACATAGGCAGGATAGCAAGCCAGCAAAGGAAGGTGAGGCATCTGAGAGACATCAGGGAAGCAGCTGCAGAAAGCCACTACCACCCCACACTCTGAAAGTTCAAGAGAGAGAGAGAGAGAGAGAGAGAAAGAGAGAGGGACTGTGTTACCTAATCCCAGCAAAAGCTCCCTCTGTGGAAAGGAGTCTGCTAGCAGAATCTGTGCATGCGGAGACATGCCTGCACCTCTCTGTTCCCCCACTCTCTGATCTCCTGCCAACTCCTCTCTGGCTGACTCCAGACAGAGCCCAGAAGGCAGGGGAGCCCCAGAAATTGAATTCTTAGAGGTCAGCCTCCTGGGTCACAGAATAGGGCAGAAAGTGGCAGATATGGATCTGGGAGAGGGGGACAAATGGAGAGTTATTATCACAGAAGGCAAAGGGAATCACAGCTTCATGTTAGAGCAGGACAGACTTTTCATCCTCTAATTCTCTACTTCTCATTTTGCTAATGAAGATACTGAGACTTAGGGAATTGAGATGAACAGGTGAACATTATATACCTAATAAGGGACATACTTGAGACTAAAGGCTGCTATCTTCTTATGTATTCTCATAGACTTTCTACTTCATTATGCTGGGAATCATGAGTTAGGAGATTCATATTAGAGTTGGCTAAAATGAGACACTGATGCTGCCATTTTCCCATCACTATGCCCATCAGACATCACTAACTGATTACAGATTTCTTGCCTTCTGAGCCCAGATGTGCCCTCAGGCTCCAGGCAGCCACTACGATTGAGTCATCTTGCTCTATCATCTAATAATACAACATAGTCTAAATCTTCATATAAAAATTTCAAATTATTGTGTCTAATAAGATTTTCCTCCTTGAAACTTGGCTCATCCTCAGAAGATGCCACTTGTAGACTGTTGAACTTCCCACCCTGGTGACTTGATGAGGGGCATTTACGGTTGGTAAAAATGGAAGCACCATGAGATTAATTTGCTAGAAAGATGATAATAAAATGTCCTAATACCTGATAGGTTTTCTCTTTCTCTCTCCTTGCAGGTTGACAGGACAGAGGTGATTCGCACCTGCATAAACCCAGTGTACTCAAAACTGTTTACGGTGGACTTTTACTTTGAAGAGGTGCAGCGTCTGCGGTTTGAAGTCCACGACATCAGCAGCAACCACAATGGGCTGAAAGAGGCTGACTTCCTGGGTGGCATGGAGTGCACGCTTGGCCAGGTGGGTCAACAGGCATCCCTTCCTCCTCCTTGCCGCCTTAGGATCTTTCTCTCTCCCCTTTTTCCTTTTCTTCCCTCATTTAATTCTTGCTTTCTTTTGCCTATTGATTTTATTTTCTTTAACATGTAGCATGTTACAGCTTCCCAGGCACTGTCATATCCATTATATTTATATTGAGATGACCTTACAAATCTGTAAAGTTATTTATTTTGCAAAAGTAATGATTTTCTCTTCTGAATGCCCTTATTGTGTAAGCCACTTATTCAACAACTATTTATTGAGCACTTTCTATGTAAGCATCTGGCTCTATGCTCTGCTCACGTGTCTGTTATGGCCTTATCCTGTCCTATTGTAAATTTCTATCTGCCAACTCAACCTTGAGAACCTCCACATAGAGTATTTCTCATTCACATTTATTCCAAGTCTCTGGTGCCAAAAATATCCCAAGGTAGGGGCTAAATAGATACTTGGTGAGTGAATAAATGCTTTTAGTTAATCCTTACAACAATAACATGACATAAATATCACTATCATATCCATTTTATCAGTGGGAAAACTGAGACTCAGAGAGGTTGAGAGACTTGCTGAAAGTCCCACCCTGACAGATGGCAGAGCTAGGACATTACCAGGACTGCCTGTCTCCAAACCCCATCATTCTGCTTCTATGAGACCTTTCCTTTTTCCTGTCCCTTCCTATTGTACCCAGAACTGTGCTGAGTGTTGAGAGAAGTCTAAAAGAAGAAACAATCCTGGGCCGAGAAAGTGAGCAATCTTACTGGACAAGGAATTATCTATGCTCCTCAAGTAGAGCAATTCATTACAAACTATCCAGGGCTCTGCACATGGGGTAGTGGGCCTTTGGGGAAGGGATGACTTTTCTGCTGTGTAGAGTCAAAGAAAAACAGTGTGTAACCAAAGTTTGAAAAGCTATAGTCCTAGGATTGAAGAAGAAAAAGGGGGCCTTTCAAATAAGAAAGCAATATAAACAAGTCACAGAAGTCACAACAAATCTGGCAGGGGTATGGGGCAAGAAGAGACCCGTTTCTCTGGTGCTGATTTACTGTGGAACCAGTGAAGCTTAAACTTCAGATCTCTTGTCTCATGTGGGCCCCTTCCAAGGCTCTGTGTTGCATTTTTATTTGTATTTTTGTATTTTTTTCTCAAAGAGGGATTCCAAATTATATAAGCCTCAAGCCCTACGAAACCTGGATTCATCGCCTGTCAAGATAAGCATCAGGTTTAGCAATTTGTGAGAAAGAATCTACCTGACAAAGAGATGGAAAGCATACTTGTTTGCTTGTTTGTTTATATTTACCTTGCTTCATGCCACTTATCACTAAAAGAAATTTCTTTCATTTATTTATTTTTTATTTAAAAATATTATGGAGGTGCAAATGTTTAGGTTACATACATTGCCTTTGCCATGCCCATCCCTCAGACAGTGAATACTGCACTCATTATGTATGAATATACCCATCCCATTCTTCCCCCTCCCACCTGCCTAACACCCAATAAATGTCACTTCCATATGTGCACACAAGTGTTTATCAATTAGTACCAATTTGACGGTGAGTACACGTGGTGCTTGTTTTTCCATTCTTGTGATACTTCACTTAGTAGAATGGGCTCCAGCTCTATCCAGGATAATATAAGAGGTGTTAGTCCACCATTGTTTTTTGTGGCTAAGTGGTACTCCAAGGTATACATATACCACATTTTATTAATCCATTTACGTATTGATGGGCGCTTGGGTTGTTTCCATGTATTCTGAAATAAAAAATTAATTAATTAAAAAAATAAAGAAATTTTTTCCCATAAGCACCAAGTGACAAAATTGACATTATCTTCAGTTACCCTTTTCCAGCAAATATGGTGATTGATTTCATAACATTGCTCTGTTATTTTAATGAAAACCAAAAGCCCAGTGTGGAAATACAATTGAGGGAGGGCAGAGAGAGAACCTGGAATATTCTCCATTAATATATTCTCTCTAATGACTTCTGAAAAAAGTTGATGGCAGATGGTTCTAAAATCTTGTGAGATACAATGATATTAAGTGAATAACAGAATGAATAAATTGTGGACTTGAGATGGAATCCTGTTTCTATTAAAAAATGTTTAAAATGGTATCTTTTGTAGATATAAATGGACCACACCAAGATTCTCCCTTAAACAATGGGCATTCTTCCTATGTATAAATGTTATATTTTGTCACAAGAAATAAATGTATGCCCCTACAGGAGTCATATGGATAAAAAGCCTTTTTCATCCAAAGCTCTGATGATTATGTCTGTGTGAATGACCCTCAAATTTACATCTTTAGTCTTTCACAAGGCTCATCTTTCCAAAGCCAGCTAGTCCTCCATCCTCTACTCTGTGCCAGGCATTGTGGTAGGCACCAGCGATACCGTGGCAGGCCAAGAACATCATCTCTGACCTCAACCCTCTCCCAGTCTAGTTGGGGATAGAGATGGAAAGCAAATAATTACACAAACAAGTAACTAAATGACAACTGTTATAAGCATTGTTAGAAGAAGTACAGAAGAAGAAAGCAAGCATTGGAGAAGGGCGTCAGGTGGAGAGGGATCAAAGAAAGTACTCCAAGGGAAGTGACATTTGCACTGAAGCTTGAAGGTCAAGTGAGATTGCGTCAAGTGAGAAGGAAGAGGAAACACATTCTAAGCAGATGGGAACATTATTCACAAAGCCTCTGGATTCAGGAAGGAGTTTGGCATATGGTGCAGAACATCTTCATTTCGTTTTCCCAAGAAGCCAACTCTGAGACAGGAAGTCAAAGGAGGTAAAGAAAACATGATAGCGAAGTGGAAAAGTGAGACAGGATAAGGAGGGCAGTCTGTAAGGGAGTGTGGTCAAGCCAGTTACCACTATGGGCAACTGGAGCTTCATTCTGCTGGGGACCCTCTGGAAGCCAGTGTAGAACAAACATCACAGAGTTATCTCACCCTAGAGATGGGGGAACTGGGACATTTATATACTTGGGGCATATTTACTCTCATCAGGCTTTAAGGGCCATTCCTAGGGTGGGAACATTAATCCTCTAGCATTTCCCTCCTACCGTGTAGGTAGCAAAGTAGGTCCCAAAGATCAGAAAAAGCTTGTAAGCAAAGAAATGCAGATGCTGGTGATCAGAAGTCAGTGATGTGCACTCACGTCATAGGACCTGGCGATATGAGTAAGGCACTGACAGCCTCTGTTGATCCAAGACCCAGTCACCCATTCTTTCAGCTGTCAGACCCTGATGATTTTCAGATCATTTTCTACCATGTGGTTGTGTATAAAATAGCCCTATCCCTAGCTCGAAAGTGAATCCTGGGAAATCTCAGCCAGTCACAGAAATCGCATCCCCCACTTGTCAGGGATTGGTTTAGAGGTGGGCATATGGCCAGTAAGATAGGAGGATTTTTCTTGGAAAGGTTTCCTAGCCTAAAAAAAGAGACACACATGAGGACACAGTTCTTCTCCGTCTATGATTCCTGTAACCACTGCAGCCTCCTTCAGCAAGGCTGAGAATGACAGCAACCTGGGGGGCGGAGGGGGAAAGGTGGAGGCGTGGGCCTGATATGCCGTACCTGGAGCCTACTCTATTGGTGGACTTCTTATTATGGGAGAATAAAATGTCCTGTTGTTGAAGTTGTTTGGAGTGGGGTCTTCCATTCCTTGAACTAAAAGAAACCATGATTAATATAGCACATACGAGGAACTAAAAGAAGACTGGGCTGGCTGGAATGGAGTGAACAAAGAGAAACTGGGAGGTTGCATTGGCTTAATTTTTCTTTAACCTCAAAATAAGAAATATGTAGAAGTGAGCAGTAAGAGTGAGATTACAAAAGTTCTTTCTAAATATGTTTTTGATACTTTTGAAAGAGCTAATCATTTCATCTGACCCTCTTGACAATTCTGGAAGCGCAGGTGTCATTATCCACACTTTGTAGTTGAGAAAACTGAAAATCAGAAAGATTCAATGTCTCGACAGGACCAAAAGCAGACTGATCCTTAATCTAGAGCTTTCTTCTGCCGTGACCCAGGGAAGGATAATGTGGGAAGGCCACCTGTTCTGAGAACTCTTTCAAGGTCATGGCTTAAATGAAGCAAATGAACAGCAAGTTAGACTTTATTGGTGTAGCTCTAAACCATGTTTCCCAAGCCGCAGTACTCCACCTCCAGGTGACATGCTGGCCTCTCTGGATATCTAGCATCCTCTTGTATTGCTGGCCATGTGATGGGTAGGATAGGTCTTTCCCACACTTTTGGGATGGCCAATAATTGGCTTAAATCAATCAGAATATCCAATTTTTATGGCCACAGTGATTGGTTTGGGGAAGGACATATAACTTTTTTTATTAACATACTAAGTTTCATTCATTCATTTATTCATTCTTTCAAACAAGTGTTTAGCAAGTTCCATGGACATGCTAAGTACTGTGCTAGATGCTAGAGACACAAAGATGAAAAAGACAGAGGCCCTGTCCCAGAGAAGCTTATAATCAGCTGGGAGACACAGACAAGTAAATAAATAATCAAAATGCATATTAGTAAGCACTACGATAGAATGTGTTCAGGAGCTACGGGGAAAAGACTTAACTCTGCCTAGAGGGAATCAGGGAAGTCTCGCAAGAAACATGACTCCAAACCTGTGTCTCAAAGGACAACTAGGAATTCTCCACCAGAGAAAAGAAATAAGGACTCTTGGCAAAATGACCAGTACACACACCCACAGCAGCATGAGGGGTGATGACAGAGAACTCTTAAGTGACTCAGCATGACTGGGTGGTCAAGTGAGGGTGGCGAGAAGATAGAGGATGCTAGACAGGAACAGAGGAACCTGACCATGAGGGTTTTAGTGCTTTTCTCTAAACTTCAGAGAGGTTGGAGTTGATGCACTGAGGCCCTGGGAACTGGGAGAAAAACGGGATTGGATGTGTGTATTTAGAAAGATCACTTTGACATTCCCATGAAGGGTGAGAGGCAGGGAAAACAGGAAACTAGTGCAATAACAGGAAAGAAGTGGAGATGGCAGTGGTTGCAGAAGCTGAGAGGACAGTCTGTCCAAAAGTAGGATCAACAAGCCCTGAGACTGGGCGAGGGAGGAGGGGTCTGCAGGTGTCTGGCTTAGGTATGAATAAATGGAGAAGTGATTTGACTGTCTCTGAGGGGAATCAGTACCATTGAGGAGTGGGGAGAGGAACAGAAGTGACGCTGGCCTGGTAAGATCAGATGTCTGCGGAAAATTTAGAGGAGGTCATCAGTTGGCAGCTGACCACATGGGTCTGGAATAGACACAGATTTGGGAGCTGACTCCCTATGGTTGGTAGCTAATAACATAAAAGTGGATGGAATCTCTCAAAGAGACTGTTTTATTTTTTGAAGGAAATTCATTGACCATGCCATGTGTGAACAAATCATAAAAGACTTCTAAAAAAATTCTTGATTGTGTAAGAACATCTCTCTCCACTTTCTTTCAGATAAAAGTGTGAACTTGACACTGTCTTAAAATCAAAACCTTTGTTGAGCGTCTTCTACATGTAGAGTAACATACCAGACACATGCATTTGTACCGAGAGCTTTGTGAAGAGGCAGAGCAGAACTCCTTTACCTTCATAGTTTCACAAGTTGTGACACTTTGGTGTGATGGGAGTTTTGCTCTTTTTCTCGAAATTGCTCTTCTCTCTAGTGATTATGCCAAAAGAAAAACCAACGACATTTTCCTTCTTCCCAACTCCAGTAGTAGAGGAGATTCCTTCTCCTGTGTACTGCTTTGGTGTGCAGGGAATAGCTAGACACAGGAGAGACTGAGCAGCCCGCGGAATGGCAGGGTTGGGTCTGAGGCGCTGTTCCGTAACAGTCAAGTGTGCACGCCATGGACCCTGGTGGTCTGGGGTCAAATCCCAGCTCCGCTGCTCTCAAGTCATCTGTCCAGAGGCAAATTCCTGTAGCCATCTAAGCCTAGGTTTCTTCATTTGCAAATTGGGGATAATAATAGTGCATATAAAGTGCCCAGCAGTGTCCCTGGCATGGGCGGAGCACTCGGGATGGGGAAGCTGTTACTAATGTGACCAGAACCTAGGAAACCATGGGAAGAGTCGACACCTGTAGGGACCAGCATTGTTTTCAGAGTGAAGATGGGAATATAAAGGGTGAAAACATTATACCGGAGCACCACATCCTGGGCAATTAGTAAAACTAAATTTGTATTGCCTCAAGTTTGTCAAAGGATTGTCAAAAGATTTATAGTTGTTGTGTGTGTGTGCAGACATAAACATGTGTATTTACTCTTCTCGTACTATTTTTAAGTAAAAATGTATTAAATCAGAGCTCTGAAATAATTTGGGGTAGGTTTTTCAATACCTATCTCGCCACAACTAAAGCCCCAAAGGAGAGAGAAAGTGACTTCCCAAAAGCTGTGCAGAAGTCACATATTCAGAGCCTGTCTCCTGAAATCTTCTACGGGTACTCAGCCGTCCATCTGAGGTCGCCACATTCTCACTCTGCCTTGTGAAACAGCAGGACACTTGGCCTTTAGGAAAGGAAAATAGCAGCCCTCAGCATGCTAGAAACTGGCACAGGCCATGACGTTGAGTACAAGCACAGCAAGTGACTTTGCACTGAGCAAAAATGCCAAATAAAGCAAATGAAGGCTCAGGTCCTTGGAGGACTCAAGGCAGAATTGTATGTTCTTGGCAGATGGATGAGGGGGGTGAATCACAGGACACGGAGTGCTCAGGAAACTGTGTTCTCCTTCTGGGGGAGCTTGGAGACCTTCTTTAGCTTGCTGTTGCCTGGAAGGAGACAAGAATCTAAGCCTCTCTCCTGCTATACCCAACAGAGGGTATGCCAAGTAGAGTTGTGGTCCCTCACTACCTGGAACAGCAAGCTGACTTTTAATGTGATGCCTTCATTTGCTCTTTCCCTGCTTTATTAACTCATTCGTTTATCCCATATTTTCCCACTTCTTCATCAAGCAAAGATAGTGGACACTGAGTCATAAATAAGGAAAATAATAAATATAATGAGTAACTTTCCCCAGGCAGGCACTTTTATTTACCAGGCACTGGGCTAGGCAGTTGCTACGCCTCATTTCATTTAATCAGCACAATAACTGGGAAGTAGGTGCTACTATTACTGCCATTTTACAGCTGGGGAAACTGAGTCTGAGTAAAGCTAGGTAAGATATCCAAGGTCACACAGCTAGTAAATCGTGCAACTGGGACTTGAATGCAGATCTGTTTAGCTCCAAAGCCCTTTATGATCTTTTCCATCTATTCTAATAGCTTGTCATGAACGAGTATAAATAATAAAGTAACATCTATTAATGCAAAGCCAAGTTGGAATTCACCGTGAAAGCTTTTTGGTGCTTCGTTTCTTCTTAAGTTCATTTATTTGCCTTACACAGAGCTGACAGAGGCAACCTAGGAATCCTCTTGCAAATAGCCTTGGTCATCTTCAGCTTGCATACTGAATTTACTTTAAATATAATATGGCTTCTTAGAAAGTAGCAATGCGAGTGTCAACCTCTCAAAACCAGAGTCTTACAAACCCAGCACCTTCTGGTGCACCCTCTTGGCCTTCCTTTCACCCTCAAGCATGTTGAAAAACCGCTTATCAAAATCCTGTGGTTGCCTCTGGGTTTCATCATTGCCCTTCCTACAGGCATTTTCTCTTCTCCGTGGCTTGAAGGACAGTTACAACCATGTGAAGTCCTCTCCTCTTCGCTGCTGTATGGCTGTAGTTTGGTGTATTTCTTCCCCCACAGTTCAGAGCCATCTGTTCAAACCAAGAACCTCCTGTTTTCTGTCATCATAAGTGGAGCAGTGAAATCAGTGACCCCTTGAAGGAGTCCTAGGCTGGACCTTAGGATGCCTCTGACCCTTATTTATGAGAGCGCCATAATGCACCATCTTCCCTCAGAGCAGCAGTTCTTGAACTTGAGTGTGCATCAGAATCACCTGGAGGCTTGTTAAAATACAAATTGCTGGGCCTACTCCCAGAGTTTCTGATTCAGAAGGTTTAGGGAGAGATCCGGTAATTTGCATTTCTGAGTTCCCAGGTGATACCGATTCTGCTGATTCAGAGATCACATTTTGAGAACCCCTGCCCCGGCATCTTGTGTGAGGGAGTGCTAATGAGCCTTGGACACCATATCAGTAGTTTTAATTATGAAAGGAACTATGTTGTGGGCAATTATCTGAAGAAATTAAAGAGGATAGAGAAAACATCAGGGGAGGAAAAAAATCTATTTATAAATGTATAGTCCTACAAAGGACCGTGTACACAGCTTGAAGTCCATGTTCTTGGTGAAGATATTGATTGCAGAGTTTGTTTCTCCCATCCATTTAGTGCAGTTAAATGGACCTATGATCCAGATTATTGATTTCTTTCCTGAGACGGGTGAATGTTAGGGTTATTTCAGCCATAGTAGCCCCTGAAAGGATGAGCAGACCACAAGCTGTTGATCAATGGGAATTTGGTCTAAGTTGGGGATGGCTCTGATTGGTGGACACTGGGTGTATGGTGATGCTGAGGGTATTATCCAAACTCACTGTAATGCCCACAGCAAGATTTCACGGGTTAGCAATTTGTTGTGTAACATCTGATATGCTCATGGCATAAATTTGATGGCCCAAGGAAGTCAAATTTACACATTACAGTAGGCAACTCATTTTCCTTCTGCTTCTCATATTACAGTTTTCCCTAACTTTGCAGAATTACTGCAAACAGAAGCCACATGAGTGATGAATGATACTCATGAGTGATCACATCATCTCAGCTCCCACAGACTAGCTAAGAAACCTCAGGAAGCAATACTGCTTTTTACTGCTGATGATCTGTTTTGCTCATAGGCAGATGAGATTTAAGTAAAGTGGTTGTGGGTGAAGAAGCCCCAAGTTTTACAAGGAGAATAAAATTAATTCTTGTCTTTTCTTTGCTATCTTTGTCAGGCAAGTAATCATAAATTCAGATCTAGGAAAATCCCTCTGCTTTCTCTGGAGTCCTCCTTTTATACCTTTAAATCTCCTTTAGTGTCCTGGACAAGAGTCACGAGTCCTGTGTATTGGATCTGCGACCAACTCTCTGTGTGACTTTTGGTAATTCGCTTCACCTCTCTGTGATGTAGCAACCTATTTATAAAGGGGAAGTTTTGGATTGATTCATCTCTAAGTTCTTTCCAGTTTTAACAGTCAGTGATTCTCATTCAATTTTTTCCTTTCCCCTTGTTTCTTAAATCCAGCATGCCTTTCTGCATTCTTGTCCCTTTTCAGGATGCTCTCTGACCCCCACCTCTTCCCATCTTATCTATGTCTTAGCATGAGGTATTTCCCACATGCTAAGTCATAGATGTCATTCAGTCACAGATGGTAACACCCTACCTTAGTACACCCTAGGAAAGCAACTCGTTGTGTCTATTTAATTTCAAAGATAGTTTTTAAAAGATATGCTTAGTGGCAATTAAAATGGGCTTGTGTTTACAGGCTCTGTTCCATATACACTCACAGTAATATGATACCTCTCCTAGCTCCTTATTGGTGCAGAGGGGGAGGGTAAGATACTTGGAACCACATAAAAATTTGCGAGGTCTAACATGTCAGTGCTGAAAAGCAGCCATAGGTGCTTGCCCTGGTCCTAACCCTTTAATCCAGGCTGGTGCAGGGCACCCAGCCCACCCCACCAGTGTGCTCTGGACCTGCTCAGCCATATAGGGAACCACATATGCCACCTGGGTCTGAAGGCAGCTGCCAGGACCTCCGCCACAGCTCCCACTTCTATCGTTCCCAGGTAGCTTTCATTCCAACCCCACTTGCACCCGGCTCAGAACGGCTGGCTGTAAATCCAACCTGGATCCCTGTCTGCATGATGTTTACACATGTCCTTCCCATCCTTCAGTCCTTGCCTTTCCCCTGCAAATGCCGTCTTGCTGCACCTTCTCAATTATCAGCAGCCTGGGAGCCTTTGATAAAAATGTCCTGTCCTTATCCTAGTCCTGAAGCATGAGACACTACAGCACCATAAACTGAATTGTCAATATGACAAATGGCCGATTTTCTGAAGTCCAATAACCAAAAAGCCAACTCACCAAATATTAGTCCCCAAACTCTCTACCAAATACTTTTATTTACCAAAAATGAGATTTTTGGGTATTTATAAAGTTTACTGTAATTATTTTAAAACTTATGAAGATTTCTGAATTTTTCTTTTTTCGGTTCAGGCTGCTTATAAAATTTAGTTACTGATTATGATAAACTTTTTTGAATATCAGACATGACCACAGGAAAGCTAAACTCTTCCAACAGGGGATTAAAAATATGGTGCTAAGTGTTAAAGTCCCCATTTCTTCACAGGCGAAGGGCGGGAGGATGTATTTTGAAATGTTAACAGTGATGAGATCTAGGTTGTGGGATTATGGGTGATTTGTAGTGTCACATCTGTGTTTTTCTATATATTCTAAAAAAAATGTATCACAACTATAATCAGAAAAAATTATAATAAATGTTAGTAAAAACATCGTAGTAAGGCCTGTATGCTGACTTCAAAGAACTCAAGTGGAGAAGCAAAACACAAGTTGAGAAGCAAAGCACTGTATAAATCCTTAAACTTTTGGAGTAATTTAAAACTTGTAAAGAATTCTAATCTGGGAGATTGGTGGGAAATCCTTTTGATGAGGTATTTGCTGAGGCTTTGCTTCCTGTTAGGTTTTTGAGAGATCAGTTACAGATGTTGGTCTCCACCGCTTTGTCCACAGGGAGGCGAGTTGGGCAGGCTAATCAGATTCTGATCTTTTGTAATATCATTTTTGATTACAGAAGAGGCTCTGGAGGGCTTGGAGCACCGACAACAAATAAGTCAAAGAAGCATCACTGGCACTCCAAAAAGATTCTGAGATTCTCCCAAAGCCTAATCTCCAGTTCAAGCCTTATTTGGGAAGAGAATATTTTTACTGTGAATTAACCTAATCAAGTTTGAGGGGAGAAAAACAATAACTGCTTGGTTTACAGAATCATCCCCAAGAGTCTTGGTTTCAGATTCAAGGACAAAATGAGGCTGAGTATGAATTAATTAACTTTGTTTGGATGGAATTTGTGCTTTGGGGCTGCTTTGTGCACCAGCACAGGTCAGCAAGGTGCATACACCTGCGCCCACGCCCCAGGTGAGGCCCAGAGTGAGCTGATCACTCCTGCTGCCGTTTCACTCACTCTTAGCATCTGTCCACCAGGGGGCTCAGGCCAGCACACATCCCCAAGCCAGTTAACAGAAACAAAGGAGCAGATATCCTCCAAACCTCTGCCCCCAGTGAGATTCAAGCCAGGAAAACTGGGTTTGTAGTAACTTGCTGACAGGGCCCCAATGGGATCCGAAAGGCTTGAAATTGGCAAGAAGACAGCAGCAGTGCTGAGTTCAGCTAGACCAGTGCAGTCATCTCTGTATTACTCTCTGATAGTCCTGGCCTCTGCTTAAATACTCTTTAAACATTCACTCTTACATATCAGGAATCCTGACAACAATAGGGCAACCTATGACTCCCTTTGCCCAGGTCAGTCCGGTTTATACCTATTGTTGTGCCTTAGTTTTTAACACTGTCTTCTTTCCTTTTCTAAAGTATCACAATTTGGTTAATATATTTTATGGTCACTTGGTGATAATAAATCATTTTCATAGCTAATATCTACTAAGAGCTGATCATGTGCTGGCATTTGTGGGCCTGGTGCTATCAACGATATCATCACCCTCATCACTAGGCCAAGACTACATGCCTCCTACGTGGCAGAGCAAAGATTCAACACCAGGCCTTTTGATTGAGTCACAGTACTGAACTCCTCTTTCCTTACCCCTAGGCTGTGTTTCCTCTGGGCTTCGGTTTCATATGTAACAAGAAAAAGATCGACATCCCTTTATGAATTCCCTCAGGTCTTCCCACTGACTTCCTTCTAAGCGGTCAGTTGGAGGCAGGATACTGATTTTTAGGAGGTCTTGTCATATTTCAGGTATTGTGTTATGTGAGGCCAGTATCAATTGCACTTGATAGATTAAGAATTAGGCTCTGAGAGCTCAACTAATTCACCAGAGATCACGCTGACACTAAGTTAAAGAGCAAAAATTCAAAGCTAAGTTGTTCTGATTTCAATACCTGCCTTCTTATTATACCACACTGCCTACCAAACTGCGTTCAATTCCTATAATCCTTTGCAAATTTGAAACAGTGGAGTAGCAATTCCTCCTAAATGCTGTCACTGTAAAGCTGCTCACAGAGGTCAAGAAGGAAGCGTCCTTCCCCACAAGCTGATAAATTGACTCCTATATCTAAAGTCTTTTTCTCCCAGCTCAGGAAGATCTGTGACATCTATCTAGAAATAGATACCCCACTTTTGGGTATTTATCTGAAATACTTCTGAATCAAACGGTCTAAGCAACTTACAGTATTTAGATTCTATCTTTCCCTTGACATGGATCTATTGCTCATGTAGCAGTTAAGGATAATAATAATATGAAAATAATAGATATGTATTCATTCATTCAATGAATAATACATCTATTTCACTCTAGCAATAATAATAAAAAGCTAATATACATATATTTATTTATTCAAATAAATATGTATATATTCTTTCATTCATTTATTGGGCACTTACTATATGTCAGGCAATCTTCTAGGAACTAGGGATTCAGCCATGAACAAAGGGGCAAAACTCTGCCTCCTGGAACTTACCTGTACATAATATAATAGCAGATAATAATCATCCTATGAAGGAAGACACAAATGGAATTAGAAGTAGAGAGTGCTGGGAAGAGGGTGGGTGCTAATTTAAATAGGAATGTCGGGGAAGCCCTTTCTAAGCAGAGTTCAGAATAAAGTGTTAAAGTGTGGGCATGAACCATGCAAAAACATTCAGAGAATTGTCCCAGGCAGAGGCAAGAGCAAGTGTTCCTATATACTGCCAGACCCTATGCTGAAAGCTTTGAATCAATTATCTCATTTAGTCCTCACAAAACCCATGAAGGGTAAGTGCCATTATTGTCTCATTTTGCTGCTAAGCACCTGAACCTTGAAGTAACTCACTGAGGTGCACACTGTTTTAAAGTGGTGGGGGGCCCATGAACTAAATCTCAGCCTTCTGACACCTAAACAACATCCCCCCCCCTCACCTACTAAGCAATTCTGTGCCTCAGCCAGTCTGCGATCACCCCCTTGCCAGCACGTTTAACACAAGATTTAGAGGATGGTTGATCACTGGGAAACATGTGCAAAGCCTGCGTCATTCATGGGTCCATGGGGACAGGGCATTTCCATCTTCGGGTCCCCAGGTTCACCAGATATTGGACTTTAACAACTGCTGGCATCTCTGGCTCCCGTGACTTTCCCTCAGTTCTGTTAGAGCCTGTGAGTGCCTCATCCCAGGCTCTTCCTCCAGACACCCAACAACTTATTCCAGATGACATCGGTTTAACCCAAGCAAGATTTTCCATCCCTCTATCACATTATTTGCAGGATATGGTTTTATTGTTCTTCTGTATGTAAAGACAATACAGGATCATTATAAAATCCATTCGGAAATATTAATATAAAGAAAAAATAAAATAACCCTTCAGTCCACCATTGAAAGATAACTACTAAAGATTCTATGTGAATATTCTTAAAGATTTTTTCTATGTATGCATATACATCCAGGTCTTTTTTTCAACACACATTTGGTCACATACATGCTTTTTGTCACTTGCTTTTTTACATAAATATATATAGCAAACACCTTTCAATGTTAATGCATATACTTCTATGTCATTTATTTTAAGGGTTACATGATATTGCATGTTATCAAAATTCATGGGATGTGTACCCTGCTGTGGACCTTAAGGCTGTTTCCAGTTTTCTAGGATTATAAGCAACATTGTGATGAGCACTGTATTATATATATTCACTGACTTTTTTTAGAATAAATTAATAGCAGTGGAATGTTGAAGCACACATTTAAGGTCCTTGATACAAATTGCCAAATATCTATATGGAAACACTGTAGCAACTTACATAGCCCTGTACAGTGCACAAAGTACTGTTTTTCTTGCATTCTCAGTAATGCCTCCAACTTTTCATCTTGTTTCTTTTGAAGTTTCTATCACCACTAAAACAAGAAGACAGCCTCTGCCTTGAATTGGATCCCTCCACCCTCTGGCACTGCCAGATTCTTTGCTAGCTTCAGCCTGAGCAGGGAGGACACAGAGGAGTGTCTGTCATCCCTCGGTGCTTCCTCGTGGTCTTGGAGGCTGGTCCCCACAGAGGGTTTATTCAGGGGCTAAGAGTAGAGTGAAGAGAGGAGACGTTGCTGTGGGTCTCAGTCTAGAAGACCCTCACTCTAGGACTCACTCTCAGATCCTTTTCTTTCTTTCTTAAATACATTCCCCATCAGCTCCTGCCCTTGTGTTTATCACCCATACATTGGGTGACTCCTAGCTCAGGACTCTCTTCTGAGCCCAGACTCATGTATTCAATAGTCTCTAGATACTAACTCCACTTGCATGGCTTACGGACATCTCAAACTCAGCAGCCTCAAACTGAGCTCACCATCTCCTCCTGCCCGCTCCACGCCCCTCCACCTGTCCCCCTCCAATGTGTGCTGCTCTCTGAATAGCACCTCTGTCCTCCTAGTTGCCAGAGTAAACCTGGGAGCCTTCCCTCTTGCCTCTCACTCACTCTGTACCCCCCAGCTCATCAATCAGTCATGAAACCCCATCAACTCAGTGTCTCAAATATCTCTATTATCCACGCTTGTCTCCCCTTCCACTGCCAGAACCCCGGTCCAAGCCAACAGGTGACTATACTTATCTCTGTGTGGGGACTGATTGGATGGGAGAGAAAAGAGGAGGCAAGTAGCATTTCCTGGGCACCTGTATATGCCAGATGCTGGGATTTTGTTAATGTTCTTTATGTACATGATAAACCTGTGGGGTAGAAAATATTATCATCATTTCACAGGTGAAGAAATCAAGGCTCGGAGAGGTTAACCTGCCCAAGATCCCATACCAAGGGCTAGCATTCAGAGCCTCATGCGTGAATCTTGCCCTATGTTACACAGCAAGAGTGAAGCTGGGGGCTAGTTAAGTGGCTCTTGCAGTTGTCTGAGGAGGGGGAACTTCCCTGCCACCATAAGATCCTTCAGGACAAACAACGAGTGTGAATCACTTTGCATATCTGGTAAGGTTTAGCCCAGGGCCTGAATCAAGCCCTGCCTCTGTTGTTTATCAGAGGCAGAAGAGTTGAGCAGTTAGGGGCAAGGGCTCCGAAACTGAACTGTCCGGATTCACATCCCAGCTCTGCTACTTACTGGCTGTGGAACCTTGAGCGAGTTATTTACCCTTTCTGTAATGGGCTAAATGGTGGCCCCCTCTCAAAAGGATACACTCATGTCCTGAGTCCTAAATCCTGTGAATATGACCAACCTTATCTGGAAAAAGAGTTTTGCAGAACTAATTAAGTGAAGGATCTCAACATGACAAGATCATCCTGGATTAACCAAGTGGGCCCTAAATCCAGTGACAAGTATCTTTATAAGAGACACACAGAGGAGAGACACAGAAGAAAACAGGGCCGTGTGAAGAAGGAGGTGGAGTGAGGCAGCCACAGGCTGAAGAACCACAGAAGCTGAAACAGACAAGGTGCGGAATCTCCCATGGAGCCTCTGGAGAGAGCGTGGCCCTGCCAACACCTGGATTTCAGACGTTTGCCCTCCAGATCCAGGAGAGAGTACATTTCTGTTGTTTTAAATCACACAGTTTGTGGTAATTTGTTATGGCAGCCCTAGCAAAGTAATACAGTTTCTACACCTCAATTTTCTCATCCACGTGTGGGCATATGGTAATACCTCACAGGGCTGTCGTGAGAATTAAGTGAATCAATACGCCTAAGGCACTTTAGAGCAGTAGCTGTCACATAATCAGTGCTCTCAAAGTAGCATTTATTATGACCTTTTAATAGCCGTGTGACCTTAATTATCTTTGAGCCTGTGGTCCTTTTACCTGTTAACTGATAATAATAAAAATACTTAGTCTAATTGCAGTACCTCAAAGCTGGAGTTTGCGTCTTTCATTTAAAAATGGTCAGGGATTTCCCTCAATCTTGCTCTATCTTATGACCTGCTAATATTTGGCTGCCAGCCTCATGGAAGATGAGTCACATCCCACCAAGGTAGTGGTTGAATAGATACCACGTGCCCTTGACCTGACAAAATGCTCTGGCGTGGACATTGGGCTGTGTGTAGATGCAGCCCTTTCCTCTTTCTCCTGACTGCCACATGGTATGGCTGGGATTGGGGGCTGAGGGGTGGGCAGTAGAGGTGACCTCTGACTAATAACTGAGCTGGGTCATTTGTAATCACGAAGGGGCCCTACCCAAGAGATGAGGCAAAGATGGATAATTAATACACAAGCTGTCCATAAATCTCTCTCTGAAACTCTTCCTTCACTGCATCCCTTGCCATGAAGTCAGAGAAAGGGTAAAGGCCAGTAATTACTCTTGAAGTAATTAGAACCCTGCTAAATAAGAAAGCTTAGGACAGGATGCCCAAACCAATAGATTACCTATTGCTCCTGTTGTTCTGAATCATCCTCTGTAGGATGATCCTTTTGTAGGTCTCCATTGGGGATCTGAGGACTGAATTTACATAAAATATATATACACATGCACATCACCCATCCTCTCCCCAGAATGGCTGAGAAAGCTTCAGCATTGTGCCTTCCTTAGTTCCTACAACTTTTACCCATTAATGAAAGTCCAAGTCAGCAGATTAACATAAAAACTCTTTAAAATAAATCTTTTATAGCTGATCATATTATACTAAAATTGTTTGTCTACATGCAATTATCCCTTTCTAGCTCAGTGCTTCTCAACTTTAAGGAATCTGCAAAGCACCTAGGGATCTCATTAAAATGCAGATTCTGATTCAGTAGGTCTGGGAGGGAGCCAAGATTCTGCAAATCTAAGAAGCTCCAGGCCTTGCTGCTGCTGCTGTTGAAGGGGGCTGGATGGGGGAGTGGTACATGATTTGAGTAGGAGGATGAAGTCCTTCATGGTTCCACAAGTTACTTCACTGTCCTCGTACCCTAGCGATGATTCCAAACTTCTAATGTGGATCTTGAAAAATGAATAAAAATTATCAATTGAGGGGAGAAGGAAAAGGGAGGGAGCAGGGAGGGAAAGGGAGAGGGGAGAGAAGGAGGGAGAGGAGGGAGCGAGAGGGTAGGGGGAGGGGCGGGAGTGAGGGAGAGAATAATCATGCACATGGGTGCATGTGACCCAGTGTCTCCTCCTCTTCTTATAAGGACACTAGACCTATCAGATTAGGGCCCCACCCTTATGACCTTATTTAACCTTTATTGTCTCTTTAAAGGCTCTGTCTCCAAATATAGTCACCTGGGGGGTTAAGGCTTCCACATATGAATTTTGGGGGGACATGATTCTATCCATAACACTATGTGACTTTAGATAAATTCCTTCATTTCTCCAAGCCTCAGTTCTTTCATCCCAATGGCTTGGGGACAAGAGAGACCATTAAATGGCAAAAAATGAGGTAACTTGTGTAAAATGCTTTTCATACTATCTGACACAAAGTTAATGTCTTGGTTGTGTTCCCAGAAACAGACAAACAATGGAGGGTAAGTAGATTATGTGGAAGTGAAGGAAACAGCAAAAGAGGACCAGAGAAGTGAGATGGTAAAGAGAGAGCAGCCAATAAAATAAAGCGTGCATTATCTAACAAACCAGCACTGCAAACAACTGGAGCTTCAGCTCACTGGGAAAATTCAGGGCCCTGTGTAAAACAAATACCTCAGAGTCACCCTCCGCTACCCAGGCAAAGGAGCTATAGTATTTATGCACCTAAACCCATCAGTCATTGGTTAAGATCTGGTCCTAAGGGATGTTACTCCCCCCCACTTCTAGCTCGTTGGGCCTGTGGACAGCAAGCATGGATAACAGGAAAAACCTTCAGGCAAAAAGATGCCTGATGTGGCATCGGAAGCCCTACCATCTCTGCAAGAGGGAGACTTGAGCAGTTCTGGGCAGGTTTCCTCTGTCTGCTACAATGAGTGACCAGGAAACTTTAGTTCTCTGTAATGGTGGTCCTAGTAATTGTGCTAGTAGTTTGCAGAACACTAGAAATGCCCTTGACAAAAGGGTGCTGGAGGCAAATGTGTGTAAGGAATGTTCGTTACATGGGATTCACAACCAAGACCCTCTTAATGTCCTGACATTGAGATGTTAAACTTTTTTTTTAATCCTGTGATTTCCAAACATTTACACAAATGCTTTTTCATATAATATGCACTTACTTTTTAAGGAATGAAAGTTCTATAATCATGCTTTGGGGATTATTAATTCAGGCTAATAGAGATTTGACTGTGAAAATATTATAAAGATGTTTTTAATCGGTTTCTGCTTATCATTACAGCCTGTGAACAGTGCCTGGTGCATAGAAAGTGTTCAATAAATATTTGTTATTGCAACAGTCTTAAAACAATTAAAGAAACATGCTGAATATATTTTCAGTAACAGCAATCTCATGAAAAATGATTATCTAGTTCCCAAAATGACCATTTTGAAAGACTTTGGAAGAAAGTTCAGCTAAATATACACTTACTGAAATCCTGGCCAAAAAGTTTTTTATTTGCCTAGCTTTGTTCTCACTCATTTAGATGAAATACTTTCCTAAAAATTGAGGACCCAAGCTGTTTGAAGCTGTTGTCCACTTCACCAGGGAAGAAGAACTTCTCCCCAGATCTGTATGTGGATCAGGGACATAATGGTACTAAGGTCTCTATGGTCCAACATTGCTAAAAAGAGTATTTCAACTTTTACTTCCTTCTTCTACACTTCACCCTTTTGTTGAATACTGAGGTTTGCAGCTGTGACACCACTGTAGGGTGAGAAGAATACAATTAAAGGACTTCTGACAAGTGCATCCCCTTTAGCCTTGATGTCAGGCAGAGCTTGCTATTGGCTGGCCTCAAATGTCAGCTGCAGCCAGGGTGAGTCCCTGTCACTCTTTCTCATCCTCTGACAAGACCTACGGCATTTCTGACCTGGTGCAGTTGCTACAGCTGCAACGAAGTGTGCATGATAAGTGGGATTTGCAATAAATAGGCTTTTCTCTGTAGATCGCCACTCCGGCTGGGCTTCCCTGCTATTTGTGCCCAACAGTCCTAAGAATGGCAACATCAGTGGCAACTCAGTGCTTGTCCATCACTATGACAATGAAAGGTTTGAAACTCTAATTATTACTCATTCTTTGGAGCTAAGGTGGAAGCCTGGAGGCCATAAAACGAGTTTGTTTTGCTGCCTGGTTGATTAGCCACTCGTATACCCAAATGGCCATTTCGTAAGAAGGGACATTTCCTGGGAAATTGCTTATCTTCCTATCAATTGCAAAAAGCAGGAGCTGGCACATAGTAGCATTCGCTTCCTACCTCGCAAACGGAAATGTTGGCATTTCTAGGCGAGAGTGAGGAGAGAGAACTATGGCCATCCAGGTTCTCATGGTTTAGTCCCCCTTGATATTTCTTGCATAAAGAAAGATAATGTGGATCCTGTAAGACACAGTCTGTAAAGACAGTTGACCAATACCTAGTAACACGAGTGGGTTACTACAGAGCTAGGAGGGCTGTTGGGGGCACTTGAACCCCTGGGAGTAGGGAGCCAATGTGAACGAAACACGACAATGGGAGAAGGTTATTGAGACGAGATTTGTTTGAGAAATGGGATAAGTTGTCTTTCCTTAGTCAAATGTTGACCTGGCTACTACTTACAGGTGACCTTGTTTTGTCATTTATTTGTGTGTCTTCCCCACTTGCCTTGCTGAAAGACCCCTGCAGAGAAACTATAAGGTCCATGAGGTCAGACATGGCATCTGATTTTGCTTACCTACCACTCTATTCTTAGTGCTTAGCACCAAGTCTAGCACACGGTGGGGGCTAAATAAATATTTGTGGAATTAATAAAGCATCTGCCACATAGTATGTACTCCTTAGATGGGAGATTTCATTGTTGCCATCATTGTCGTCATCATCATCATCATCCTCATCACCAGTTACAGAAATATTCTTCCCTCTTCAGGTTGTAGCAGACCAAACATCAGGATCCTTAAATTCACTTGGCTTAGGGAAGTTCTTTGGACTTTGTGTATGGCATTAGCCCACTCTTGGTATTTTCATAACTCTAACACAGAGATAAAAAAATATGAGGATTTCAAAGAATGGGTTTATCTCCCTGCCTTTCATGCTGATCTCCTTTGCTCTTTCTATGAGTAATACATGTACAATATTGTTACTTATTGCTGTGTAAAAAATTACCCCTAAACTTGACAGCTTAAAAAACCAAATACTTATTATCTCACCGTTTCTGTGTGTTAGGAATTTGGGTACAGCTTCTCTGGGTTCCCTAGGTCAGGTCTCTCATAAGGCAGCAAAGTGCAGTTATCTCAAGGATCAACTTAGGAGAGGATCTTCTACCAAACTTATATGCATGGCTGTTGGCTGGAGATGTCAATCCCTTGCTGCATGGGTGTCTCTACAGGGCTACTCACACCTGGCAGCTTACTTCCTCCAGAGCAAAGGCTCAGAAAGAGAGAGAATGAGGGACAGTGAGTCATTTTGTGACCTAATATCCCACCACTTTTGTGGTATTCTATTCATCAGAAGCAAGTTGCAAGTCCATCCCACACTCAAAGGGAGTGGATTGCACAAGAGCATGAATACCAAGAAGACAGGATCATTGGGAACTATCTTAAATAGAAACTTCCTGCAACAATGGGTGATGTTGTTCTCCCTAAGTATGAGCATGACTTTTTTCCCCCAGAATATTATGGGGGTACAAACGTTTTTTAAACCCTTTTTCTCCTTAGGAAATCATGTGTTACATACCCATCAGGGCTTCAATGCCTTGCCAAACTTCTCCTTCAAGAGAAGAAGAAAGAGGGGAAACAGGAAATAGGACAAGTTCTGCTAAGAATAGCTTTCAATATGATGATGATTTTAGTTGTCATGGTGCATGTGTACTGACACTGAATCATGAAGAGGACCCCAATTACTCCTGTTGGCTCATCCGAGCATCAGTTACCTGATGACTTACTTTGTAGCTTCCTAATTAATATGTTAAAAAAAAAGCTCTAGAGGTTATACTCACAGAAGCTGCATATTTAGACCTTGGGTTCCTTTCCCTCCCTGCACTCCATCCCATACTTTGCATGGAGGCTTAATGCTAATTTGAGATCATTCTGAAGCTTTATCTACTTCATCTTAATATACGTGTTCAACATTGTCCAGCTAATTTTGATATAAATCCTTCAGCAACAATTAAGTCTCCTCCTAATTGACTGAATTATCTATAATTCCTAACTCACTATTTCTCTTATATCACATACCATCAGAGGAAAGAAAAAAGGGAGAGAACCAAGGACAAGCCTTGGAATATAAATGGACATAGGTATTGTACAGGTATTGTCACAATTTCAAGTAGAACTGTAAGCACTAAATTTTGTAAAGAAAACTTTTTAAAATAGACCTACAGATAAATGATTGATATTTTCGCTTTGTTTCCTTTTGTGCAGATTGTTTCCCAGAGAAAGCTGTCTAAATCCTTGCTGAAGCATGGGAACACAGCAGGGAAATCCTCCATCACGGTGAGTAAGCGCTCCCTAAGCAGCCATCTGCCCAGGTGTGGTGCCAGGACGGGCTGGCTAGTCCAAATCGGTCACTTGGGAAGCAGATCCTCTGGCTACTGAGAGTTGATGCCATAATTGCTGTGCTATCCAAGTCACCTCTTTTATTTCCCCTTATTTCTCTTTCCTGACATTACAATTGGATCCTTCTACCCCTATGAAAAATGGGGAAGAAAAAGAATTTGAAAGTGAGATCACTTATTTTATTAAGCACTTCTGCAATTGCAAGATAGGTTTTAGAGGACGAGAAAGATGGAGTTATTGAGCACAGTGAGAATATGGAATTGTTTGGGCTTTCAAATCATCAAAGCTACCTATCCCTGTTTCATTTATTTTGAGAATTAAAACTTTGTTTTAATAGCATTTAGTCCAAGCTTGGTTTGTTGCCCGAGGACCAGAAAGCCTCCTCTTTAATAGTTTAGAGCTATGCTGTCTAATTCAGTAGCCACTAGCCACATGTGACTATTTAAACTTCAATACAACTATTTAAAATTAAATATTCAGTTTCTTAGTCACACTGGCCATATATCATGTGTTAAATAGTTACATGTGGCTAGTGGCTACTCTATTGGACAGTGCAGATTATAGAACATTTCTATCATTGCAGAATGTTCTATTGGGTAATTCTGGAAGTACTTCTTTTAAAAAAAAAAAAGAGCTTAAATAGAACTCATTATATTTGAAACTTTGACATCTTGTATTAGAGCCCTTGAGGAAGGTAGAGAAAGTGATCCAACCATTTGGCTATATGGACAAAGGGGGAAAAAAGTAGTTCTTCATGAAAAAAAGAGGACAAAAAAGTAGAAAAAGGTACCAGGAGAATCTGCATTGCTAGAGAGATAAACCTCCTGAGTTCCTTTGAACATTTCTTTTTAACTTGAGAATGGAAGAAGAAGAAGGAAGAGGAGGAGGAGAAGGAGGAGGATGAGGGAGGGAGGAAGGAAGGAAAGGAAAATTTTTTAAAGAAAAAAATTCAAAAGCATTCTCAGTGGTGAAAGTTGTGGCCATTCTCACAAGAACTTACCTGTGTTTGTTGCTTGAATATTTTCTTCTTCTTTTTTTTTTTATTTCAGCATATCATGGGGGCAGAGATGTTTAGGTTATGCATGTTGCCCCTGCCCCCCCGCAAGTCCGAGTTTCAAATATGTCCATCCTTCGGGTGGTGTGCATTGTGAATATTTTCAATGACACCGTCATGCTGAAGCTTCTTGACTATTTAGTCATGAATCATGTGAGTCTTTAAAGACCTCAGGGGTGCTCTAAAAGCCGGGACTCAAGGGCTCACTCCCAAGCCCACACACTCAGTATGCCCAGCCATGAAAATTTCCATGGTTCTTTCCTAAAAGAACAAAACCTCATCTTGTCACCTTTTCTCTAAGACATCTTGGATATTTTCTTCCTCCACACATCCCAGAAAAGTTAATCTTCTTTTAAATTTTAAATATTTTAAATACTCCTCTTCATCTTGGATTCTTAGATCAAATGTTGCTTCGAGCTTCTAGAAAACACTTGACAATATATGTGAAATTTTTTAAGCCTCTGGAAACGGAGAAGATTACCAGCTTTCCAAAGGTTTCTGTGACTACAAAATTTTTAAGGGCCACCACTCAAATGGAGTGTAAAGGCATTAAAATGGTAAAGGACAAAAGAGGACCAAATGAAAAATATAAATATGATAGTTCTTGGGTTGTCAAATAGTTCTTGAGCTTTTCCTATACACCTGGACTCATGTTCCCTACTCTCAGTTGCTCACACTTTTTTTGTGTCTATCCTTCTTCAGACAACCATTTTAGCTTTAATATGAGATGTAAATAACTTAAATTTTCCAGAGTATTTGGAATACTAGTGAGTACTCAGAGCATATAGACCCAACTCACAATGTAATAGTTGAGCTCAGACAGAATGGAGGTCAAATTGAATTAAATCTGTGTCTCGACATAACCAATTAGATAAGGGTGTCCATGTGCTGTGTTCCCTTAGTACAGGAGTCCCCAACCTATGATGAGTTGTATAATTATTTCATTACAATGTAATAATAATAGAAATAAAATACACAATAAATGTAATGTGCTTGAATCATCCCAAAACCATCCGCCAACTCCCTGGTCTGTGGAAAAATTATCTCCCATGAAAACAGTCCTTGGTGCCAAAAAAGTTGGGGACTGCTGCCTCAGTACATGGTAAAATTCTAACATTATTTGTGAAAGATTTAACTTATATACAACTAGACTGACCCTAGACTGTTGCTTTTGTTGTTATTGTTTTTCTCCTGACTTATTCCACCAATTTCTGCTAAAGGCTTTGAGAGTCACTGGCTATTAAATATTGGAAAGCAACTTCTGAAAGAGCCTCTTGGGCAGCATTTTCTCTTTACTTATGCCAAAATCTTGGTTAGGAATTCTCTGTTCTTGGGTATTAGGTCTTAGATACTTTCTCTCTCTCTTTCTCTCTTCCTATTTCTATATCTATCTCTCTCATCCCAAAAAGCCCAGGAATACCCTTTTGAAAAATAGGAATTAGAACATTTCTTTGACAACTGTACAACCATTGGTCTGGAAAGGAAGTAGAGACCAGTTTATTCCCCCATTGCCTGTTGGTCTGACTCAAAACAGTAGAAAAACATTACTGTTTTTCATTCTTTGTAATTTCCCAAAGGGAAAAAAATACTGTAGTTATTTATGGAAATACCATCCAGTGCCATGTGATCTTGAAAGAAAGAAACTCTTTGTAATTGCTGCTTCCTCTATCCCTTTCTCCAGAATAGGTCCCATCTCTCATGTTCTCATGCTCAGCATAAATGAAATCTAGTTATCTACTATTGTTTATTCCAAGGAATTCCCTTGAACACTTGGAAATGCTGTGCCATGTTCACAAGGGTTGTGGAAAAACTCCTTGCCCAATATCTCTCTTTGTTGAGTTTTGGAGCAAGCATGAAATAAATTTGCTCAGGGGTTCCTGGGCTAAGGGGCCCACTCTCTACTGTAGCTGATGTATGCTTTTTCCTTTAGGTGATTGCTGAAGAATTATCTGGAAATGACGACTATGTTGAGCTTGCATTCAATGCACGAAAATTGGATGACAAGGTAAAGTGTTTGGCCTTAACCTTATTGAAGGAAGTAATAAGGCGAGCACACACAGTTTAATCCAATTTACCCCTGAAGCTATTTTTTCCTTTCAACCCACATTATTAAACAGATCAAAAATTTCAGAGAGGTCTGCAAAATAAGTCTTCCCCCAAATTGAGAAGCCGTTAATAAGAAGGGGAAGAGACTGTAATTAAAACAGGACAATTTTATTATACCAAAACTTTATTTGTTTCCGAATGCCACAGGTCAGATGTGCACAGGTAAATATGATTTAACTCCATTGCTAGGAACATTCCAAGGGAGAAAAGAAGATGTGACAGGAGGAAAAACAGACATTTATTAAGCACCTATCTTTGCCAAGTACCAGGTTAAGAGCTTTTTGTGCATTATCACATTTATTCATTTGTACAACTCCCATGTAATAGGTATGATTAACACTGTTTGCAGATGAGGAAAGAGATTCATAGATGAAGTAACTTGTCTAAGGTCACTTCATGTGTTAATTCAGATTGTCCAAGAAACAGACACCAAGACAGGAGTAAATATGAAGGGATTTTATTAGGAGAAATGCCTATGTAGGAAACATAGCAGGAAATCTGGCAAAGTCAATGGATCATGATGCAAATCTGACCCTAACCTGGACAGAGGGAGCAAAGAGCGGTTGGATGGAAGTCTTCTGAATGCCATGAAGTCTAAGGAAAATCCAGCAGGCCATCAGGAAGTCCTAGAGCCAAAGTCAGCTATCAGGGTGTCCCATCTTTCCCCAAAAGGGGCTTGCCTTAATATCGCCTATGCACTCTGTTACTGGCTGGGAGTAGCCCATGGGAAGCCTGGTCCCAGTGCAAATGCAGGGATAGATTTCAGAGCACAGCAGCCAGGGCCCTTGGTCAATTATACTCCCTATAGGTGTAAGTCTGCAAGGCATGTTTTCATGGCCAAGGTAACCTACTAGTAAGTGAGGATTCAATCCTATGTCATTCTGATTTCCATCTATACTCTTTCTGTTATACTACAACTTCTACCCAATCACAGGCTATGTTAGTCATATATATGCAAAAAAGGTTCTATACTCTCCAGACCTTGAAAAAGCGGGGAGGAATGTTCTCCCCTCACCATATGATATCTATGATTTCCCTCCAACCCTATCCTTAAGTCAAAAAACACATCACGTCAATAAATATATTTACATAGGACTCCATTTTCCTAAAGTATAACTAGAGAATTGGAATTTTGGAATGTAGTACCACTTTTTCAAACAATGACATAGGCATTAGGCGGAAAATGGTAACACAATGTCTCAAGGAACTGTTTAAAGTCTTAAACCACAGCTTATATCCTGACATATTTCATTTACTTTTCACCTAGAAAAAATACTCAGCCCTTTTATGCATTCACTAGTCCACACTTTTATTTGTTCATTTATTTATTCATTCATCATTCATTTACCAAACTTTTGTTGGTGCTTGTTATGCTTGAGGTGCTGGGAAAAAGACACAATCTGCAACCTGGAATTCATCATCTAAGTGAAACATACATTTAAAAAAATGATATAAAAATACTATAGTCATGATAGAATGTGGTAAGTGACATATAATCAGAATGTTCTGGAGAGGGCAATTTATTCTGCCAGGGGACATCAGGAAAGACATTTATAAACTAAACGTTTTTGGATTTTTTAATGTCCTGAGCAGATTGTGTGAAGCCTTCACAAACTACTACCTTTTGACATTAGCAGGAGCTAGGTGCTGGGAAGTGCAGTGTGCATTGAGGTCAGTTGGAAGTGAGCTTTTAACCTCACCTCCTCACAACAATTGTGCTCCTTCTCCTCCATTATCTTCCCAAGTTTCAGAAGAATTCACAAAATTGCTTTAAAGTATCTTCCCTGGTGCCATTATAAGCCACTGGGTTGGCATGTAGCAGTTTTAAGCTACTCACTTAATGGCTTATAAAGGTTTCTCTACACCATTAGTAGTCTCTTAAGTACCTCTGATTTGTCCTCTGATTGACTTATGTTACAGTGCAAAAAAACTTGGGGGTTTGTTAGTGGGCCTGTTGGTTCTTTGGTGTTTGAACAGTTTCCCTTCAATCAAATGAATACCTGCTCACAGAACTGAAAGAGTCTCCTGCAGCACTTAATATGGTTCTGAATGGCTATTCCATCATTGGCTGCACAAGTCACTGCTGGACCCCATCACCGCAATCCTAAAGACCCCAGTTCCTTCATAATATGGCTGTGTCTTGTCCAGACTCACTAGTAATTCAGACAACAAAGCAGAAGCCCTTGCTCTCGTTTGGAATGGAAGGTGAATGGTCTCAGCTGGAAAGAAGGCAAAGTTGTAGAATTGAGGAGCAAGACAGTACCATGAAGATCATCTCATACAACCTCTTCAGGAAACAAAGGCTCAGCTAGGTCTGAGGATTTACCCAAAGACGCAATACTACTGCTCTGGTTTTCCATTGCTGCATAGCAAATGACCTGAACTCTAATGACTTAAATGAATAACAATTTTTTTATGTTTAATGATTTTGAGGGTCAGAAATTCAGTCAGGATTCACCTGAGCAGTTCTTCTGCTCTTTACAATTTTGATAGAAGTCACTCGGTGGTACTCAGCTGGTGGATAAGCTTGTCTGGGGGGTCCAAGCTAACTTTACTCACATGTCTGGCTCATGAGATCATTGAATGCCTGGTCTCAGCTGGAACAGTCAACCAGAGTGCCTACATTGTGGTCCTGGGTCAGTCTCGCTTCCTGCAGGGTGGCTGGCTTCTCCCAGAAAGAGCATCCCAAGAGAACCAGGCAGAATATCCATGGCCCTCTCTGACCTGGAAATCATGCATCACCACTTCCACTACATTCTGTTGGTTACAAGTGAGTCATAAGGCCAGCCCAGATTCTAGGAGAGGAGAGTTAGACTCCATGCCTCGACGGGAGAGTGGCAAAGTTATATTTTAGAAAAGCATGTAGACCGTGAACTTGTGGTTGTCATCCTTTATAAATGCAATCTGCCACAATATTTTTGTGATAGAACCAGAATAAGATAGTACAATCATTTCATGTTATAGCTGGAAAAATAGTTCCCAGATGTTCTTAAGGAGGATCCCTTTCTAGCTTTTAGCATTAAATAGTTGTATAGATACCTACATTTTATCAGTTGAACTTATTGTATCTATTAACTGAGAAAATATGTCATGACTAAAAGTCACCATGAGGTGAATAAAGCTCTCAATTTTTTATTGCATTAATGAGTATCGTGAAAGTAATTGATTTCTACATACACTTAAATATTGCAGTATGAATATATAGGAAAAATATTATCTATCCAATTCAGACAATGGCAGTACGAGATCTGGATCCCTTTGCAGTAGCTCTGGTAACCCCCAGGAACCTAAATACCTCAGGTAGAAAGCCACTGGTCTAATCTAACTTCCTTCTTTTACACATGAGAAAACTGAGGTTCAGAGACATAAAATGACTTACCTAAAGCCACACAGGCACACGTTCACAAAAAATCAGTGCCAAAGAAGGACTCAGTTAGGTTGCCTGACTAAAATCTAAATCTTCTTTCAGGGCTGAGAGTTGATGAATAAACATTGGGTTTGTCTCAGAATGTGGAAGACTTGGTAATACTCCCGTGTATTTCAGGGAAGTAGGAAGCTAGGGAGCAGGGAGGTCAGGGTATCCTGTAGGGTCCCCCAAGTGTGGTCCATGGTCTTAAGATCCTTTCAGGGGCATCTATGAGGTTAAAACTGTTTTCGTAATAATACTAAACATTATTTTCTTTCTCCACTCTCATTCTCTCACACGTGTACAATGGAGTTTTCCAGAGGCTACTTGATGCCTAATATCACAGCAGATTGAATAAACAGTAGATATGAGAATCCTGCTTCCTTCTAAAAGCCAGTCATTAAATTGATTTGCAAAATTGTAAAATAATACCATTCTTCTCACTATTTTTTAAATTTAGAAAATATAATTATTTTTCACTAAAATGCTATTTTTATTATGATGCACTATGTCTATTTTTATTATTTTTTAAATAATGTAAGAAATGAATATTTTTAAAATGTATCAGTTTTATAATATGGTAAATATTAGTAGATATAACCCACATAAGCAAGAGCTCTTTGGAGTCATCAATAATGTTTAAGAATGTAAAGAGTTCTCAAGACCAAGAGTTTGAGAAATGCTGTCATAGGGTGTATCAAGCAGCACTAAGTACTTTTGCAAACTGCAAAGATGGAGAAATGCCCCATTCCTCTTGACAGAAATAGTCATTTTTAACTTGCCTTTCCAATGCTGTTTAGCAGACCAGCAACCATCTCCCCAGGATGGAAATCCAGAACTCTTGAAATCTGAGAGACATCTTTCAATGAGAGCCAGTACGTAAACTAGATTTAGTTTGTGAGAAATAATTGGTTTATCTAATGTTAATGCAATTCACTTAGTGGAGAGAGAGACTTTCTAACTTCCAAAGCACATTTATTACATTAGCAGATAGTTAGCAATTAATCCAACAAGTAGAAATAGGAATGTAATAATCCTTTGGAATATTCAAACTGACAAAGTCTTCTTTCTCCTTCCCTTCCTGAGAAAATATTCATGGTGCATCAAAACAGATTCTCACACAGGTGGTCTCCACATTTGTAATAATCATCATTATAGACTGCATTTTTAGTGTTCCCATGATGCTAGTTTGATGGGATGCTGTATAAGTAAATAAATCTGTCTCTAAAGTAGAGGTCAGCAAACATTTTCTGTAAAGGGCTAGATGGTAAATATTTCAGGCTTTGCAGGCCATGTGGTCTCTGTCCCCGCTACTCACCTCTGCCTTTGAAGAATGAAAACAGCCATTGATAATACGTAAATAAATGGTGTTCCAATAAAATTTTATTCACAAGAACATTCAGTGGGCCATATTTGGCTCGTGCCATAGCTTATTGACCCCTCCTCTAAAGCAGCATAAAATCTCTGTACCTGCTGTGTTGTGATTTAACTATGTTCAAGTATGCCTGCCTGAGAACTGTAATCCAGTCTGCCTTGATGATACAAAGTTACAATTATTGAGCATCTGTAATGTGCCAGGTGTCTAACTTACATTATCCCCCAAACTCATAACCATATTCCCAAAAATGGGAATTTTTATTTCCATTTTACAGATGAAGCGTGGTGAGGTTAAAATTTTTCCCAAAGTTACAGGTTTAGTAAACTGTAGAGCCTGGATATGACTCTGCATCTTTCAGGCAATTTCTTCTAGGTCCAATATTCCATTTTCAGAATCACTGTTGTGGATATGTATTGCTTCCTGATTGCTTATCACCCTCTCACTTTCATATTAAACTAAAAGGGCAGAGTAATATGGCTTCCATGTTATTAAAGAATTTCGCTGGAGCAGAACTTTGGTAAAATGCCTCATTCGTTTATCTTCATTGCCTGAACTGTCCCAGTGGCTATCTTAACATTGATGGTCATGCAAAGCTGAAAATTCCAGATTAAAGTGACCACATAATTAGACCCAGAGCTGTTGTTTTGAAGCTCTGGGTTTCTGAATGTACACTTGATGTTTTTGAGATGCTTATGAGTTGTTTTGTTTCCAGGAATCAGATGCCTTCTTAACAGTAATCATCCCTGATATTTGTATAGAGTTTTACAAAGTGTCTCCATGCATTCTCTCTTCTACTGATATAATAGTCATAGCAGCCAAAATTTTTTGAGTGCTTACCATGTACCAGGCACTTGACTCAACACTTCCCAGGCACCAGATCCTCTAATTTTCCCCCATCACTATGTTGCAAAGGGTGGTGGTTTTTCCATTTATGGATGAGAAAACGAGATGGAGAAATTAAATATCTACCTAAAATCACACAGATTATATGTCATAGGGTCGGGATTTGAAATTAATACTAAAGCCAGTGTGCTGCATATAGATTTTCAGTTACTTGAACACAGAGACTGTATCTGTTCTTTCTTTCCCTGATTTATAGCATGTCCTCCTGACAACTTCTTGCTAACCCTAAATGGTATTTTAAAAGAAACATGAAATAAAATAGAAAAAGCATTGCAATGTACTACAAGTAAAAGGAATAGGGTACTAAATTGTATATAGATTATGATTGCAAATATTTTTTAAAAGGAAGAAAGAAAAATATGTCTAGACTCTAGAAAAATATTACCAAAATATTATTGATGATTGTAGAATTATGTGTGAGGTTATGCAGTTTTTTTCCTATTTTTGTCATTTTTCTATTTTTCTATATTTTCCATTTTTTAAGCAAGGTAACTAAAGTTTTAAAAAGGAAAAAGCAAAATAATTGATAGAGTTCTTCCTTTGTGGTTAGCTGTTTCTAAGTACGATTCATAAACACATTCCCTGAGGGACCAATATCTATTTAAGGAAGCAAAGCATGAAGCTACTAGAGAAAGAGCCCAAGGGTGCATAGGAACAAGCTAATGTGGCCCACATTCATCAGGGAAGGGAGGAGAGAAGGAGGTTCCAATTTTTTAAAATGAATGTAGAAGCAGAAACAGGCCTAAAGGGCTAATGTCTTGAGCAGACTCATAGAAGTGGGAATCAGCTAGACGTGTGTCTGGGAGAGAAAGGGGCCATTTGCTGGGAGAAACAGGTTTATGATGAAAGAAAACATTGTGGGTTCTTGACAAGATGAAGGCAGTGCTTTAGAAATAGAGTGCAAGGGTATATCCCAGCCTCTGGGTGTTTGGTTCCTGATTGGGTGGGGAGGAAAGAAAAAGGGGAAAAGAGTTATCCTCACCTCCTATCTCTTCTCTTTCTAACGTGTCCTACATTTCTAGGCTGACATTCTTCGTTACAGAGCCAATCATTTATTTTTCTGCTCAAGATCCTTCAATGGCTCTCCACTGCCTCTCGAGGCCAGTATAGACTTTGGATGAGCACTTAGGGCCCTTCACATCCTAGAGCTGACTTTGCTAACATTGTTTCCAACTCCTCCCCTACACTTCCTTAGGCTTCAGTCCAATTAAGCTACATGGGGTATCTTCCTCTGTGTCTACTCTTTCACACTTCACTCAGACTGTTCCCTCCCTAGAAATATCCTCCTCATGACCATCTTTTCCCATCAAAATTCATCAACTCCTTCCTCCTCTCTGAACATTCCTTGTATCTTCATTCATTCATTCATTTTTACTTAGCCTCAGGTTATATTTATTTGTATATTTGTCTCACCACCAAACTAGATGGTACTTTGGAGGGCTGAGACCAGGTTCTCTCTCTCCCTGTATCCTAACATTAAGTACCAAAGCTCTGTGATCAGTATATGCTCTATCAATATTTTGCTGAGCTCAATGTCTTTACCAGGATGGCTGGTAAAGACATTGATAGTAAGAGAAAATTTAAAAGTAGAGGCCAAACAATGTACAAAAGGAAATAATGAGTTTGACTCTGACCTGCTAACTTTTAGGGATAAAAGATGACTTTTAAGGCAAATATGGGCTTAATTCTGCTTTGCTACAGTCTAGATTTATGAAAAACAATTCTTTGGTGAGATACACAATAAGAGTGTGTTGACTAAGGCTATTGCTGAGATAGCCTTCTATCCTACACCAGGTGTTTACGTTATTCACTATTTATTTATATATTCATTCATTCATTCAATAAACACTATATACTACTAAAATGTAACACCATGGAAAATGCTGAGGAAATAGTAGAAATATTTAATATAAAGGAAAATGAATAAAGTTTTTCCCCTCTTGAGAATTTATAATGCATTGAGATAAAAAAAAATAAGCTTAAAAGAAGGATAGAGATAGGTTCTGCTTCCAACAATAAAACGCCTTTTTGTTTTACATCATTCTCCCATTGAAAATAACTATAAACACTGAACAAGATACAAGAGACATCTGAGAATGCCTAAGGCAGTCAAGATTTGAGGGGCCAAGAAACTGGAGAGAAGAAAAATTGGTTCATCAAAGTGATTCAGATATTCTGTGCAGATTTTCTACTCAAGGCAGTTCCTCAAGGCTGATTCCTAAAATAGCTTGATGGGGAGGCTGAGAAGCCCAGCAGAAAATAGCTACTGGGAAACAGAGACTGAGCAGAGTTTGGTGGTCTCATGGGGCTGGGGAAGAAAAAGGGAATTTCAGGGCTGCTGAGAGAGCTAGGGCTGAAGACCCATAGATGCTTCAGAGAAGGGAAGTAGTCCAGTAGTCTGAGTGGCTTATTCTCTCGAGGCATTCACCAATTAGCAAATAGCAGCATAGAGAGAAACTGAACAGAAATCTAGAGACATGAGATTATGGAGATAAATAGTGCCTTTGAGATTCTCACAAATACAAATTGGCATTGAAGACTTATCAAGAAGGAACAGTTCTCATAAACACTCAGGCTTTCAGTTAGAGCTCCTTCCTATATCCAAGGAGTAAGTGAATCAGAAATATATTGGGCCTTTAAAGACTTTTGAAGAAACTCAACCTCTCAATGGCTTAATCCTGATTAGATTTTGGTGATTGTCCCCATTCTAACTGATTACTAGAAGGTAAAAACTTATGTAAAACTTATAATCTTTCTTACACAGTGTCTACTATTTAATAAAAAATTACCAAGCACACCAAGAGGCAGAACCAAGAAACAGACAATAGAAACAGACCCATAAGTGATCCAGACATTATAGTCATTATATAGGCTTTATATTAAATAACTATAATTAGCATGTTTAAGGCAACAGATATATTGATTTTCAATGAATTGGCATTTGAATTGATCTTTGAAGAATACTTCAGATCTCAACCAACCAAATACTTACTTCACAAAGGATCTAGACTTTAGATGCATTTCATTCTAGTCAAAAGTGGATCACAGCGATGAAGAACAAAGCAAGAAAGGATGATGTATAGAATTACAGGGCCAGGGGAAGAGAGTTTGGGTAGAATTGAGGCAGGAAGAGTTGACAAGCCTGGCCTCCATTCTATGTATGAACAATAGGAAATTAGGAGGGTTTCTTGTTGATTAAATTATCCTGATTGATCAGGACTAGGTCAAGTGCAGGAGGAAAAAAACGACAACTTATTGCTGTTTATCTATTTTAGGATTTCTTCAGCAAATCTGACCCATTTCTGGAAATTTTTCGTATGAATGATGATGCAACTCAGCAGCTGGTGCACCGAACTGAGGTAAGAAGAGTCATCTTCAGCTATGCTATCTTGTCTCCTAAAATGATAAATTGACCTGTTTTGAGGAACTCCTTATGTTTCTTAATGTCTATAGATATGTACTCAGGCCTGGAGTCTTCACTGTCCTCAAGAGGACTCTCTGCCATTTTTAGCTTAGTTTTTTTTTAAAAAAAATTCAATTTAGTTGTTAAAAGAGAAAACCCTCTCTAACCCCAATTTCTATTGTTGACCTTCAATTCAGACAGTCAGCAACTACTAATAATAAAAATGTGAATACCAGCTAACATTTAATGAGGATGACTAGGTATTAAGTATTCTACTAAATGATTTACATGCATTATTTTATTTACTTCTCACAACAATTCCTTGACATGATTACTATTATTGTCCTCATCTTACAGTTGAAGAAACTGAACTTTAGGGAGGTTAAGTAGCTCTCCCAGGTCGGACAGTTAACAAAGGGTAGAGCTGAGGTTTAAATTGAGATTGGTTGATTCTGAGCTTTCACTGTAATTTGGGGAGCCAATCTGCCTCCCCAGGGAAAGCACATTCACTGGACTGATGTCAATCTTATCATATGAACAGCTCTCCTGTCTCAGCTGCCACTTGGTCTGGTTGTATCTCCTTCTCACCTTCCCTACTCTTTCTCCAAGTAGCCCCAAACCCTATCCCTCATTGTCCTACCCCTGTAACCACTACCACACACACATTCAACAACCAACCCCAATCTCCGTTTTTTATTTTATTTTATTTATAAGCGGGTCCAAGAGGAATTCTGTAGGAGCGGGAAGTGCATTGATAAAATAGAAGTGGCATAATTTGCTGAATGACTTAGAGCTGAGAGAAGACTGAGTTGTTACTTGCATACCGGTGCCAGGGTGAAAAAAGAAGGAACACCCATGACTTTCATAAGGTGATGGTGGGGGTGCTATGTTCCCGGTATCCCACATTAGAAATCCAGTTCATTTTCCTGAAGGAGCTGAGTTGCAGTTGGTATTAGGGGAACTTCTTATGTCATACTTAAGGCAGGGAAAACTTAAATAGTCTTGGATTGACTAGTTATGGATATCATTTGACACATAGTAGGCACCTAATAAAATGTGTTTAGTAAAAGGATAAATGAAGAGAATTGAGTATAAATAGTATGTCTACTGCACGCTATAGATAAGAACAATGTGATTCTCTGGAACTTAATCCCTGGAGAATAGATTCAGATGAAGCTAGCGCAGTTGCCCTGAGTGGCATCCCATCCCACCACCAAAAACAATCTTTACACATAAAGATCCCTTTGTTGAAGTAAACTTCTTTTGGGAGAAGTAAATAACTTTGAGGAAAATTGGAAGTGGTATCCATTCATACTTTTGCTACAGTTGTGAATGGGGCTTTAATCAGAGAGAAGGGATGGAATATTTTTGGACTTCTTCTCTCACAAGATCCTCCTTTCCTTTGCTCCTGACAGCATTCTTCTTTTCATTATTGATATTGGTAAATTCTCATATTCCCAAGAATCTCTAGAACTTTCCCACCTTACCCCAATGCTAAGGGGCTTCTGGAGTCTCACAGGAAACATGATTGCAAAGTTTTCCAATGAATCAAGCAACACAATGTTGATTTTTCTTGCTTTCTCAGTAGATACAAAATAAATGCCAGGCAATACTGTTTACTTGGGGCAGCACACACACACACACACACACACGCACGCACGCACACATACGGATTTTAATTTCAGAAGAAATTTGTAGTTGTTACTGAGTTTTTCAAAACTGTTGCCATGTAACATCTTCACTTATTAACATTTTCAAATCAAGGTAAAAAATTTAAATTAACCCAAACGATTTTATCTAATTTTCCTTTGTACTGTCACTTTGATCATCCACAGGGTATTAAGAGACATGACAAAGCCACACAGACACATTATTCCTCTACTTCAATGCATAAAAAGAAATTTGATGATGAGTCCATGATCTAGTCAATAATTCATAGTTCTACTAAGGAATGCAGTAGAAGAGGGAATCACTTATAAAATAATTATGTTATTTGGGTAGAGAATTAATTTTTAAAAAATTCTAAGACTTCTGCTAACTTAACTTCATAAAAAGAAAAATCAATATGACAGAATTTCATTTAACTTTATTTGTATATCCCCTAGAGCAGTGGTTATCAAGTTTTATGCATCAGAATCACCTAAGAGGCTCACGTCCAGAGTGTCTGTCAGTAGGGCTGAGTGGAGCCTAGCAAATTGTGTATTTAAGAAGATCCCAGGCCGGGCGCGGTGGCTCACGCCTGTAATCCTAACTCTCTGGAAGGCCGAGGCAGGCGGATTGTTTGAGCTCAGGAGTTCGAAACCAGCCTGAGCAAGAGCGAGACCCTGTCTCTACTAAAATTAGAAAGAAATTAACTGGACAACTAAAAATATATAGAAAAAATTAGCCGGGTATGGTGGTGCATGCATGTAGTCCCAGCTACTTGGGAGGCTGAGGCAGAAGGATGGCTTGAGCCCAGGAGTTTGAGGTTGCTGTGAGCTAGGATGACGCCATGACACTCTAGCCCGGGCAACGCAGTGAGACTCTGTCTCAAAAAAAAAAAAAAAAGAAGATGCCAGGTGATGCAGCTCCTGCTGGTCCAGGAACCACACTTTGGGAACCCCTCCCCTAGTGTACACAGTACAACGCTAGGCACAGAGCAGCCACTCATACATTCTGAGCCAAACTGAAATATGTGAACCATAGTGATGCCAGGGTAAGACTTGACTCATGCAGACTCTTGGGCAGGATTTAGCCACGTTCATGATTAATAAGCTGGTTTCAAAAGGGTTTACCTATGTTATAGACTTAGTCTATAATCTGAAGATCTACCCTGTTGTGCCTTTCTGGGATATTCTAATCAAGATGGTGACCAGCTAGTATAAGTGTGCTCCTGGGATTCTTCTTCATCCAGAAACTGCTCTTCTGACTTGTAATCTGATGTGACGACCCAGGGTCACATCATAATTCTTTCATGGTGGAACTGTCTTCCCACATCCTCTACTCCTGCCAAGAGTCCTTACCTCTGTTGATCACAAGAGAAGGGAATTTATATCCTAAGGCTGATAGTCCTACACAACTGGGGATGCTCTATCAACCGCCAGAAGCAGCCCCACCTCCTTAATTTCAGCCCCTGTTGATATAGAAGGGCTCATCCTCAGTATCCACATGCTAGAAAATATTATTATCATTATTCATGAAACAACAGCCAGAACAGTGACTGCAGGAGATCTGCTGATAATGACCTGCTTAGTGGGCACCCTTAAAAGATTTACTACCTCAAGTTTTTTATTAAGGCGCCTGTTTCAGGCAATTGTTCTTTTCATAAGCATTACAATGGCTTCTCAAGCAGTTTTAATGTTGAATGTGAAAATGTCATGCATTTTTTCCCGTCTCACCACTCCTCTCTTTCTTTTCCCAGGTTGTGATGAATAACTTAAGCCCAGCCTGGAAATCATTCAAAGTATCAGTAAATTCTCTATGCAGCGGAGACCCAGACCGCCGGCTGAAGGTCAGAAATCTATGTCTAAGAAATGCAATTTTTAAAATATATTTAACTCTCCTCTTTCTCCTTAAGCAAATGTTGGTGAACCCCAAATTTTCTGTATGATTTATCCAACCCTTCACATCTTAGCATCTTCGTAGAAGAAACAGGCTATTTATTTTGCTAGAGCCATTTGAAGCTAATTGTGTTATATCAAGAGGAAAAGCCCATGGCTTCTCCAAGACAGAACTGTGGCAATAAGTTCAGAGTATAACTGGGAGTTATTAAAAACAAAAATATTGCTGTATCAATTATTAATTATTGTGTAAAAGACTATCCAAAGATTTAGTAGCTTAAAACAAGAACCATTTATTTAGTTTATGATTCTGAGCATGGGAAAATTGGGCTGACCTAATCTAGGTGGTTCTTCTGTTAGTCTTGCTTGGACTCTCTCTGGCATTTGCAGTCAGCTACCCATGAGCAGGGCGGTGCTGGTTCTGGAGTTGGCTGGCTGTTATCTGAAATGATGGAGGCAGGGGAAGGGCCATATGGCTCTCACCATCCAGCCGGCCAGCTGGGACTTATTCAAGCAGTGATCTTAGGGCTCTAAGAAAGCAAAAACATAAACTACAAGACCTCTTTTAAGCCCATGCTCAGAACTCTCATAAGGTCACTTCCTCCAGGGTCTAGGCCAAAGCAAATCACATGATGAAGGGGTAAGGAGACAGACTACACCTCTTGATGTGAGAAGTTGGAAAGTATTGTGGCCATTTTTTTCAATCTATCACAAATGTTTTTTGAGCACCACAAGAATGTAGAAGTTGGAAGAAAAGATGCATTTAGGAATTACCAAAGGAAGACAAAGGATTGAATGCCAGAAGCAGACTCCAGGAGATACTCCCTGTAGTCCATGCTCTGGATCTCCCTCTGTTTTAGAAGTCTAGAAGTTCCATGTTGTCAATGGCCCACAGCTGACTCTGCCAGGTCAGGATGACTAAGTAAATTTACTGGAGACTGGTGCCTATAAACTGAAAGGCCAATTGATTAATGTTCAGTAAAAAACATGACAATCAAGCAGAATCAGCAGCCATATCAGTTTCACCAGGGCGTTTTCTTGTGGGCAAAATACAGGGAAGACAATCATCATAAGGTTGCTGTGACTGATAGAAACAAAGCTGGATAACTTAGACAGTTAATGGCTTCGGACTCTGAAATCTGGGGGCATTCACCTCCACTATGGGTGCAGTGGTACATCAGGCAGACTAAGCATTCATGTTGACCTTTCGGGGCACCTCATCCCCTAGAAAATGTTAGATGGGCACTGATGAATTTACCTTTGTAACTTTACATTTTTCTTACTCCTTTTGCCCCACAAACCTTCTGAGGGATATAATTCTTTTGATTGGTAGATGTTATTAATCAAGTTAGAATCCTATCTAGTTGGTTAGTCCCAGCCTCTTTAAGGTGACTTTATGTCATTGCTTAAACTCATTTTCCATGAGCTTTGCAGTTGAACTCTCAGCAGACATGCTCATTCTATGTTCCTGAGAAGTAACGCAAGAGTTGTACCTGATATCTCCTGTAAGAGCCAAGAGATTTCAAGCCTCAACTCCCACTGGAAGCTGTCTTTCATGCCAAAATCAGGATTCATGGCTGTCCTGCACACTTACGCTGAGTGGCCAAGAGCTACAGCCTCAAGCGTAGATGGCAATTATCACCTATAATCTGAGCAGCACCATACTACTCCCAGGGAGATAAATGAACTGTTTTTGGCCAGAAATAAAATAATGCCTCCTTTAATCATAGATCAACTCTATCATGAGAAGTTATTAGATGGATAAAAAGAGAATTACCTGTAATTGAATAAATAAAAGTCAAGAAGGAGCACCTTTGTGGTCTTTCGAGTGCTCTACTATCTATAGAGGAACAAGTGGGAGTAAAAGAGAGAGAGAGAAGAAGAAAGAAAGATAGAAAGAAAGAAAGAAAGAAGGAAAGAAAGAAGGAAGGAGGGAAAGAAAGAAAGAAAAAAAGAAAGAAAGAGAGAGAGAGAGAGAGAGAAAGGGAGGAATAAAAAGGAAATAAGGAAGGAAGGGAGAAAGGGAGAAAGAGGAGAGAGTGAGGATGGGAGGAGGGAAGGACCAGGGTTTCTTCACAGCTGCACTGTTGACATTTGGATTTTGCTGTGGGGAACTGCCCTGTGCATTTAGGATACTTAGCAGCAACCTTGGCTGCTAGACACCAGCAGTATTCCATCCCCCTCACACACACTCACACACCCCCTCCCCATGTCAGTCAGACATTGTCAAATGTTCCCTGGAGGGTAAAATCACTCCCAATTAAGAACCACTGGCATAGACCAATGGTTCCCAAACTTAGCCTGCATCAGAATCACCTGGGAGGCTTGTTGAATCCTCAGGAGCCCACAAAAATGTTTCAATTTCTTTTAAAATCAGAAGAAATAAATTAAGTTGTAAGATTGAATAAAATGTTCTAAGTTTTTTCTCACATCAGAAAACAGTGAACTTTTCAGGGCCCAAGAAAATCTATTCTGGTGAGAGGGGCCCCTGAAGGCAAAAGTGCCTGGTGCCAATGAAAGTCATAATGTGGCCCTGTCCCAAATCATGTCACCTCATCCAAAAATACTACAGTATGTGTTGCTAAAGAATAAGCAGTCTTTTTATAAACATAACCATAAATCATTATTATTCTTATTATTATAGTTAATATCATTAATATTAAGTATACTTCCTTAATACCATCAATTATTCTGCCATTGTTCATATTTGCCTGATTTTCTCATTTATGAAACAGATATTTTTATTTGCTTTTAAATTAAGATTTAAACAGTGTCCAAGTATTGTATCTGACTGAGGTGTTTCTGGTCTCTTTTAATCAGTTAGTTTCTCTCTGTCTCTCTGTCTCTCTCTTTCTCTGTCTCTCTCTCTCTCTCTCTCTCTCTTTCTCTGTCTCTCTCTCATTTCCTTGCATTTTACTTAATGAAGAAACCAGGGTGGTTTGTCCTATAACATTTCTCATGTTCTGCATTTCCTATAAATAGATAGTTGGGTAGTTGGGATTTGATCATATTTAGCGTCTGTTTTCTGGCAAAAATGCCCTCAGTATTATTTATGAATTTCTCATATATTTGAGTGTTTCAGCCTATTCCAGTTATTATTATTTCTTTGGGATCTTAAGTTGTCCCATGTTTGGCTGATGAAAACCCCTTCAAGTTGGCTCTTGAGTTCTTTTTACATAAGAACTAATAGTGTTTAATTAATTTCCTTGCTTTTGGAATGAATTTTTGAACTAAATGAATTTTGAAATTTTTCAATTCTTTTTCTTCATAGCATATATATTTCTATGGGTGTTGAATCACATTATTTTTTACTATGTATTTATTTGTTTATTTTAGAGACAGGGTCTCATTCTGTTACCCAGGCTAGAGTGCAGTGGCACAATCACAGCTCACCGCAGCCTCAAACTCCTGGGCTCAAGCGATCCTCCTGGCTCAGCCTCCTGAGTAGCTGGGACTACAGGAGCACGCCACCATGCCCAGCTGATTTTCTAAATTTTTTGTAGAGACAGGGCTTCACTATGTTGCCCAGGCTGGTATGGAAGTCCTGGCCTCAAGCAACCCTCCCACCTGGGAACTCCCAAAGTGCTGTGATTACAGGCACCAGCCATTGCGCCTGGCCTGAGTCATATTTTAATGTCTCTTGAAATAATTTCTCTTCATAGTTAAACCTCCAGCACATAGAACTGTCAGGTTCATTTGTTTCACTTTGTTTTAAATTTTTAAAAATTGCTTTTCAAATTTAATTTTGTTTTATAATTATATAAAGTGTTTACATGATTCCAAAGTCAAAACTGCAAAGCAAGGTATATTCAGAAAAGTTTAGCTTCCATTCTTGTTTCTTCCACTTTTTACCCCTTCCCTTATAGTTAATCATTTTGTAGTACATTTTAACACCTACTAGAGCTAGCCCCTCCCACTTCTGTATTCCTTGTCTTTTTAAGTGTTTTCCTGAATATTTTACCTGTCTATTCTTTCCATTGAGATTTATAAACAACTTATCTGATATTATTAAAAACCCAAAACTTGATGGTATTTTCACTGAGATTGCATTAAATTTATAAATTGAGCAGAATTTTCTCTTTAATATTGAGTCTTCCTGTCCCAGAATACAGCATGTCTTTTCATTCTTAAAGTCTCCTTTTGTATTTTGCAAGAGTGCTTAAGGTATTTTTCTTATTTTCTGTTTATTCGTTAGACCTTTTGTCTATTGTTTGTATATATAAAGGGCATCAAATTTTGTTTTCTTAAACTGCTATTTTATTAAGTTTTCTTATTGTTTACAGTAATTTTTCTATTAATTTGGGGGAATTTTCCAAATATATAATCATATATTCTAAAAATAGAGAGAGATCTTTCCTTCCTTATCTACTTCTTATGGCCCTAATAATTTCTCTTCTTTAGTTGCATGGGCTAATACCCTCAATACAATGTTAAATGGTAATGGAGGTAGAAGGCATCCTTGTCTTAGTCATGACTGTAAAGGAAAATCCTGTAGCGTTTTCCCATTACTTCTGACAAACATTAATTTTTTAAAGTAGCTCTGAAGGTGTCAGATGCTCAGTGCTTTCTCAACAATGTCTACTGAGCCTCAAATACCTGTGATATTCAATACACTTATATACCTTAAATATTCAGAGAAGATTCTTGTTTGTTATGGTAACCCTAGAGATAATATCACAAATATCTTCTGAACTATATAAAAGGTATTATACTATTTCTTGAATAGATTTAGAGTTATATTTGATATTAGCTATTTAATGAAATTATCTTTGATTTCTATGGCATATTGGAATTTACAAAGCACTTATCAAAATCATAATTTCATTTACTTCTAACCACATTGTGAGGTAGGTTTTATTATCTTAATTTTACAATGAGGAAACCAAGGCTGAAAAACCCATGTTGTTAAATGCTAAATTTAATGTTCTTCATATTGGATTGTGCTGCCTTTATTTTGTGGTATTACGTTTATTATAAAATAAATCATCCTGATAAGCATTTCCCTTGACTCTTTCAACCAGAATGCTTTATTTATCGTCATTCTAATATTTAACAGAAATAAAATATATCTATATGTAATGTTTCATAAAATCTGAGACTATCAATTATTTAATGTACCACTAGGGAAAAAAAATAGTCTCTCAGTAAAACTGTATCACAATGTTTACTTGCCAATGTTTTATTGATAAGAAAATATGTACCTCAGTTATCCATTGTGAGTTGATTTTTGTGAGTGGTGAGAGGTGCGGATCCTGTTTCAGTCTTCTGCATGTGGCTATCAAATTTTCCCAGCACCACTTATTGAATAGGGATTCTTTTCCCCAGTGTATGTTTTTGTCTGCTTTGTCAAAGACCAGATGGCTATATGAGGATGGTTTCATATCTGGGTTCTCTGTTCTGATCCATAGGTCTATGTCTCTTTTCTTGTACCATACGGTGCTGTTCTGGTTACTGCAGCCTTGTAGTACAGCCTGAAGCCTGGTAAATTGATGCCTCCCAACTTGTTCTTTTTGCTTGAGGTTGCTTTGGCTATACAGGGTCTTCTCTGGTTACTCATGAAATATAGAATTATTTTTTCTAGGTGGTCAAAAAATGATGTTGGTATTTTAATAGGAATATACCTCTTAGATTCTATGAAATATGGTATTAATCATTTCCTTTGATTTGTTCAGCATATTGTTAATACCCAGTACATATTCATTAGAAGGTAATGCTAGTATTCAGAATAGATTCTTCCAAATAGGGGTCTTAGAGAAGAAGAGGGCAGAGGGCGCTGTCAGCAAGTATTTATTAACATATTATTTGTACCTAGTGCTGTGGCAAAATGCCATCCCAGAACAACCTTGGCAAACACCGTATGAGCACCCTGAGACCATTTCCTCACATATATTAAAGGGCCATTTTCTGTCTCCTTTTCTAATATTCAAACCACACAAGTAACTTGGACACTTTACGCTGTACAGAGTTTATCAGGAATTCTCTGAGTATTGGAGTTAGAATACAATGAATACAGATTTTCAGTGGGGAAGATGGAAAAGTTGTGAACCATGAATGGGTGTAATGGTTGCATCACAATATGAATATACTTAATGCCAGAGAGAAGTAACTTAAAAATAGTTAAAATGGTAAACTTTATGTTATGTATCTTTCACTACAAAAAATAAATTTAAAAAGAAATCTTTTTCCTGTTAACATGACCTTGAACCTGCTTCTCATGAAACAACTACCTGACATTATTGTCCTAAAGAGCATTTGACTCCTGCCTAACCTGGCATACCTTACCTATGATGGCTCTCGCTTTCTCAGTGATCTAGGATGAGGGTATAGCAGCTCCTAAGAGATTCTTCTTGACTCCCCAATTCCTCCTTTCAGAAACCCTTGTGAGTGAAGAGGAAGGTCCTTCATTGCCCAACCATTAAGAGAAAAAAGCACAAGAGAGGTGGCACAACCTGGCCAAACTACTTTATTGGAAAAATTGTCCAAGGTTATACTCTTTCTTTGATTCAAAAAATATTTTTAAAGGAATCACCTTTGGGAAACATTTTGCAATTCTGAATTAAGAGCACCAAATGAATGCTAATCAGTGCCCTGGTGGGACGTCTAGTTGAAAGTAAAGACAGCCCTCTTATCATTATCCTGGTGAACATTCTCCCACGAGAGAGAATGTCCAACTAAATACATCACAATTGCTGTTACTGGAAGCAGTTTCCTCACATTATTTAACCCATCCATCACCTGCATCTGCACTGAAAATGGATAGCTAACCAGATACCAGGAAGATGCTTAAGGAAAACTGGAACCTGCATGAAGTTGCTTAATGATGAAGGGAAAAATTATTCTGAGTAGAAATTCTGAGAGCATGCCAACGCAGTTGTATGGCATAATTCAAACCAATGGGACTCACTACTCACTACTCTGTCCAAATAATGCCATGTGCTGAGAACACTGATTATGCTGGTTGCTCTTAGTTGTTTTACTTATTTATTTAAGTTTTTAAAAAGTTTTTCACTCCATTTTTTATATTGTATCACTTTGTTAACACAGAAACTGAAATAGTTGCCTCAATATTTAAATTTTTATTTTTGTACATTTAAAGATGTTGGTTTTAACCTAGCCTTGTCAATGGGAAGGTCTCCACAAACTGAGCTGACATACTGAGAGGCCTTTGTATTGAATGAGCTTCTGTAGGGCATTCAGTTTCTCGCCCACATTTTAAACATTAAATGGGAATGTTGCTTAAAAAAAAGCATCACAGTCTGCAGCCATCCTGGGCATTTCTTTCTGGAAAGTATTTTCAATAGAATCATCAAATAAAACCTGTAGAGAGCCATCTCTTAGGAAGAAGGTCAGCTTTTTTAAAGAGAGAGTCCTTGAAGCCAAGAAAAATGACCCTTTCTTAGGTGCTTGGCAGAATAATCCCATAGAATATCCTTCTCAGGAGCTGGAAAAGCATCTCCTCAAAGATATGGTGCCCATAACATCCCACCTGTCTGCAAAGTGTTTGGGCTTCCCAAAAAGGATTGAGGAAGGCCAGGGTTTTATTCGTATGGAGAACATAAAACTAATGTCAAAATAGAGCAAATTGACTCATCCTGTAAGTAATTAATTATTTTCTCTCTGACAGTATGTGAATTATGTTTCCTCTTGGGACCTTGAATTCATTGCAAAGGAGCACAAATGCTTTTGGAATACCCCAATAAGGAGAAAAAGCTACAATGATTGTCAGCTCCACTTCCGCCCTATGCAGTTAGAAGGGAACAGGCTAGAGAAGGAGAGATGCCTCCTCACATTGCCTACAGAGGCCACTTATGCTGCATGGTGCCAGCAAGGGTCCCCTGTCACCTGGTCTGGTCTCCAGCTTCTTTGCTGATACAAGAACTCAGCTTTGTCCAATCACTAAAACTTGATGGGACTTGAAAGAATTGAGTCACATAAAGAATTGACTCGTGTAAGAGGGAGATGCATAAGTCAGGAGGCCAAGATATTAATTTACAAAAAAAAGTAATAAAATATCAATAAATTAATTTGACAAGAACTATGATTCTCTTGCTCCATACAAGGAACCCCTTCCCTGATATCTGAACACTTATGAAGCAGAATTAGCAACTAAACCATTACTCAGTGAGCATGGGAAATTCAAGACAAGGACATATGAGGAGTCTGGAGAGATTCTACTCTGGTCAGAAGTTTGTCTCAAAGATTTAAGACATTGGAGAGTCTGATTAAGTTAATAAGATACTTGCTCTTAAAAATACAGGTAATTCTAGGCCTTTCCAGACTCATTAAAGCTAATCTCTGACTCCAGACTCCTATGTTGAGCCATAGTGAGTCTTGTCAAAGTATAATTTTCAAAAAGTTAAAAGCATGATTCTCATTGAGCTATCAAATGAGCATGTATCAAAAATTTTATTCAACTCACTAATTAATGCAGATCCAATAGGATCATAAAACTTCTCCAAGAGCACGTTGAGGAATTTGGTTTACATTGTCTGTTTCTTTAAACAGGACTAAGATTTCTAGATACAGAATTGTTAATGTTTTTCAAGGCAATAAATCATAATCTTCAGGGTACTCTTTGCTAACAGAAAGAAATCATTTCATCATATACAAGTTTAACATATACAACTTTACAGAGTTTGAGCCCTTAATTATTAAATAATAAATAGCAAAGTCAAACAATGGCAAATTCTTGTAGGAAACTAAATCATCCTTGGGTGGGCCTGTTAAAATTTCAGTATGGCATTGAAAGGGCTTGCAGTCACACTGTTGGAGTATTTCCAAATTGTAGATAATTTTTCTTAACAGGCTCAAGTAGTCCCTGAGTTTACTTTTCTAGAGTTTAATATGTGCTTGAAATTCCTATCTGCCCTTCTTCACCCACTCCCTATCTCTGAATCGCTGGCAAATATTTAACCTTCAGGTATCAGGTCAAAACTCAACCATTCAGAAATGCCTTCCCAGACCTTGTGGCTCACATATACATTCCTCCAGTTCTCCAGTTACTCTCCATCTCATCACCTAGTAACCGCCTCCATGGCACTTACCCTCATCTGTGATCATCCTGGTCCTTTGTTTATGTGTTTACAGTTTGTCTCCTCCACTGAAATGTAAGTGCCAAAGTCCATGGGAAAGGAACTGGCCTATCTAATTCACTTCTATACCCTCAGTCTCTAAAACAGTGCTTGGCACATAGTAGTTTCTTATAAATATCTGCTTAATAGATGGATGGATGAATGGTTGGATACACACACACACATATAAACCTAAAGTTACATAAGCCAGATCCTATGGAAGACAGTCTGCCAGAATTTTGCTATTTGGTCTGTCCTTGCAAAGACCCCTCTCATCTACTCATTCTTACCCTCACATATATTGACACTACTGATTATAGATAGATATTTCTATCAGATCATTTTTGGCCTGGGACATTTCCTTTCATTTAAGGCAAGTCTAGATTCATTATGGAAGTTTCTTTCCTTATTGTCATGTCTCAGAGAACACCCCATTGCAGCTCATTTATCACCATATTCTCTCCCAATAGTTTTTCCCTGAAATTTAAACATATCTTTCTCTCCACCAGCCATAGGGGATTACAAGAAGAAAAGGAAGGAAGGGAAGAGTCTGGATGACGAAACAGCCAACAGGGAAAAAAACACTCCTTCAGGAATGAGGGGCTGAAATGAAATTCGCAAAAAGAAGAAACAATATCTTGGCCACATCTGGCTGTCACAGCATAGCTTGTGGAGGACAAGTGGGCCCAAATTCTTCTCAGAAAAGGAATAGGAAAGAAAGCAGCCTTGTGGATTTTCTAAATGTCAAGTCCGTTTCATTTCCCTGGCATATTTCATGGTTTAGTACTTTACTTCTTTGAACAGTCTCTAATATAGGAAGGACCAAGTCTAGTGCTAAGAATGATAAATCTCTGCTTACTTTTAAGCTATGAGACTTTTAAGGGAATAAATCAGGAGAGAGAGGTGGGGTGAGTGAGACAAACAGGATTCAATTAAGTCTTAAAGTGGGTGAGAAAGGAAAGGACCATCTAGATTCCGATCTTCAGAATTTTTTCTACAACTTGTCTTCCTCCCCTGCCTCCTGACTTTCATTTCCCTTGGCTATTAAACTTCTACCCAAACATTGTGTTGACCACCCAGCATGCCCGGTTGCACTGGCTTTTAGAACGCTTTGTGACAGCTATTCCACGAAAGAGTAAAATCACTAACTGGACTTGTCAGGAAGCATTACCTCCAGCTCGTCTCCCCTATGGACCAGCTGACCCTCTTCATAAGCTTTCTTACAATGCACTCACCCCTGATACTCCCAATAATAAGATCAACTCTTGGAGGCATATGATGGTCCACACCACAACAGACCTCAGGACGAGGTCAGCATGTGATCTAGAACAATATTGTCAAATTTTAGCAACACTGGAATCACTGGGAGGGCTTGCTAAAACAGATTGCTGGTCCCTAACCCCAGAGTTTCTGATTCAGTATATCTGGGGTGGGGCCCAAGAATTTGCATTTCTAACAAGTTCCTGGCTGCTTCTGCTGCTGGTGGTTCAGAGTCTATATGTGGAGAATGACCGAGATAGAAGAAATAGTCAAGAGACAACCTCAACAACTTGTTTCCCTCAATTCACCCGTCTCTGCCTTAAATTTCTCTATATCTGCACCCATTGTTTCTTTCTTTCCAAAACTAGTTCATCTGCCCCCTCCAGTTCATCATATTACTCAAAGACTCTTCCTCAGCTAGTCATTGACACAAATATTTTAAAGTTAGAAGGAAGCTTTGGAGTCATTTCTCAATCAAGGCTTCTCACCCGCAACACTACTTATGTTTTGAGCTGGATAATTCCTTGCAGGAAGGGATTGGCCTGTGCATTGTAGGACATTTAGTGGGCCTCTACCCATGAGTTACAAGTAGCACTCCCCAGTTGTTTTAATCAAAAATATCTCCAGAAACTGCCAAATGTCCCCTAGGGGACAAAATTACCCTGGTTGAGAACAATTATTCTAATTCTAAACCTTTAATCCCACCCTCTTTGTTGGCATTTAGTGGTGCAAATTCATTGCATCTCTTCCTGAGTTTGGTCTAGTTGAGAAATAAAGACAGAATTCGAAAACGTGGCCATCAAAATATTTTATTGCTGCTAAAGCTGGCCTTGATGCACACGTAGATACGCTTCTCCTGGGAGATATTTGGGTTGTGATTAACAAATGATGAAGCCCATAATTAATCTTAGGCTACGAAGAAAAGAATTGTGTAATAAACATTGGGTGGGACTACAGTGGTATAACTAAGGCAGTGGTTCTCAACCTTGGGTACATATTAGAATCACCTGGGGAGCTTAAAAAATATTGATTCCTACACCCCATCTCAGAACAATTAAGCAGAATTTCTGGGTCTAGGACCAAGTATCAGAAATTTTTTAAAATCTGCCAAGGCGATTCTAATGTGCAAAGTAAAGGACCACCGCTTAACTGAATAGACTGAGAAAATGTAATCCCTTGTTGAATTTTTCTTATGCGTATTGAGGAGACAAACACCAAGTCTGATACAAGATCTCCCAGTGTTTAAGACTTTCTCAGCCAACTAACTAGTCCTCAAAATTCTACTGACATGTAAGTTGCATACATGTGTTCCAAAAGAGCATAATGTATTTATAGCCTTCAGAGTAGGCTTCGTGGGAGAACATAGTGTCTAATCCAGGACCTTGAAGGTATATGCAAAGGCCTAGACATTTTTCATTAATAAGCTCAATGTTGCAGCATTTTAATGTGTTGGGAAAGAGGCCCCAGGGCAGGATAAGAGATGACAAAGTTAGTGAGGTGAATGGAACATCATGGATCATGTTAAGGACTTTTGATTTTTATACCAAGAGCAATGAGAGGCACTAAGGGGATCTGTGCGGAAGAGTGATTCATCATATTTCAATTCTTAGGATCAGTGCTCTGCCTGTTTTGTGGAACTTGGATTGAATGAGGACAAGGCTAGAGGCAGGAGATCTGGTTAGATGCCTGAGCAGTAATCCATGTAAGAGTTATTTATCAGATAGGGATGACCAGAACTTGGTACCAGATTGTCTGTTAGATATAGAGAGAGGAAAAGGAAAGACTCAAGAATTAGTTCCTGATTCCTGGCTGGGTCACATGGGTGGGAAATGGTACCACATCTTATGATCAGACCACTGAAGGAGCAGGAAGTTTGGTGTGAAAAAGATGAATTCAGTTTTGTACATGCTGAGTTTAAGGTGTCTGTGGACAATCAAGTGGGCAGTTGGCCCAGGATTGTATCAAGTTCAGCGTTTAAAGTTCTGCATCCCAAGAAACTACTCAGCCCTGGGCAAACCAGAATAATTGAGTAACATTGCAGTTGGCCACATGAGTTTGACTCCCCCAGAAGAGAGCTGATCTGGGACATAAATGTAAGAGTTGTCAGTAAATAGATGGCATGTGTATGTGTGTATGTGCATGTAAGTGCTCATGTGTGTGACTACAAGGAAACACACCGAAATGGAAACAGTACACATTTCTCAGTGGTTAAATCTTAAATCATAAAGTTGTTTATTTTTTTAGATTTTTAAAAAAATTTCTACCTCAATAATGTGTTACATTTGCAACAAGGAAAAAGAAAACACTAGTTTAAAATTCACACACATTTTTAATATTCATGCCAATTGTTATATTTGCTTAGACCTTTATAATTCCTATTTAAAAACTCAAAATTGGAATAATTATTGTTAAAATTCTCAAAGGACTTTCCTGGTGATGAGCAAACATATTCTATTTTTGTATAGTGACATTATACAAAGTTAGGAAATAGACTATGGATCAATTTGAGTTACCTTTTCTTAAATTCTGGTGTCTAGTTAGACTTAAAGTAACCTGGCAGTAGGGCAATTGCTTTGTGATATGAACTCCAACTGCTGTCCTTCTGAATTTTAGTAGTTTTCTCAAATGAGTTTATCAAATACCACGTTACTGTGTTGTTCATTCTGCAACACAACCTACACTACGCAATGATTAAGTATATATTTGGGACTTAGCTGCAGCACCTAGCTTCTTTGGAAAGCACATGACCAGTGGACTTACAGAACAGAAAAAAGCATTAAGCCATTATTGTGTACCTGCTGTATGCCAGGAAATATGGTTCTTTCCCACATTCCATCCCCTCTAATCTAAACAATGAAATTGCAAGGTTAACTGACGTGGCCCGGCTTCAGACCGAGGAATGAACACAGAGACATAAAGACGCAGACACATGACTGCAGCCCGTACAAAAAGACACGACACCACACGACAGTATGAGGCTGCAGCGAAAGCTCTCGCTGTAGCTGTTTTATTTATAATACGGGCTGTTTGGCAACTGTCCCACCGCAAGTTCTTTGTTCCCATACCGTCCCGACTCAACATGTCCCAGTTCCTTGTTTCGTCTCCGGCAAACAGATGTTTGCGTCTCAACTTCCTAGCCCCTCCTGTTTGCAGGGTGAGGGCGCTGTGGACTTGCGTGCAAGGCCACAGATATGTTCTTGAGAAAAGTAACAAGGAAACTTTCCCAGACAAAGGTGTCCTCTACAGACATGTGATGGTGTACCT
>CAUYSK010120697.1:0-17988 GCA_963575035.1 Avahi laniger | reverse complement strand
ATATATAGAAAAAATTAGCCGGGCATGGTGGCGCATGCCTGTAGTCCCAGCTACTCGGGAGGCTGAGGCAGTAGGATTGCTTGAGCCCAGGAGTGTGAGGTTGCTGTGAGCTAGGCTGACGCCACGGCACTCACTCTAGCCCGGGCAAAAGAGTGAGACTCTGTCTCAAAAAAAAAAAGAAATAATAATAATAAATTTGGTTAAAGACAGAATCCAATATTCCAAACTGAAAAACAGTTCCAGAAAAACAGAGACACATATGGATCCAGGACCCTCTGCCGGTGGAAACAATGATGACAGAGCACTGATTCCTTCATTTATTCCTTCCATTGCTTCCCGTCAACCCCCTGCCCACCCGCGCAGCTGCTCTCTCAACCAGTGTGCATTTACTGAGCCCTGACGGCTCATGCAGGCGTCAGTTAGCCGCAGCGAGGACAGCAGCGCTGGCGCCTCCCCTCGGAGGCAAACCTGGCTGACAGGAGAGCTCCTTCGGTTTGGTTTGCTCCTTCGCTCCCTCCCTCCCTTTAATCTGGGCCAGTGTCTTCAGACACGGTGAGGGTGGTGATTTCCCAAGGCACGGCTATTATTTTGTTTCCATATTCGGCCCACCTGGATGCCATGCATTTAATTTCATGGCACCATTGGACCCTGTTTTTTCTCTGCTTCTCAGAAACAGGTCCTCCCAGAGCCGCCCTCTTGGGTCCTCCCCTGCCACATACAGCCGGCTGCACCCACGCCCCTCATCAGAAGGGCCCAGAATGACTCCCTGTTGGTCGTGTGCATCAGCTGCCCGAGTCAGGAGGGGGTCAGGGAAAGGGTCAGGGCTCTTCTCCAGGGACGGCAGGCGGGGGAGCCTGAGAGGGAGGGCGAGTAGGGCGCACAGGACACCAGGAGGCGGGAGGGCTGGGCTCCCCCTGGTTCTTGCTCAGACTCTGCCGGTAACTAACTTGCACTCAGACCCCAGGCAAGCAGCGTCACCTCTCTCCTCCTCACTTTCCTTATCTGTAACCAGGGATGGGCACTTGCCCTTAGCTGTGAGCCTATAGAAAGGACCATTAGAGACAATGTGGATGCCACATTTTAAAAGATTCCAGTCTGATCTAAAAATGAGTTATTATCGTTGACAGACTGATACAGGGACAAAAAAAAAAGAATCTTGGTGATCAGATGCCTGATTCCAACCACTTGCTTAATGCTTCTGTGTGACCATGAAATAAGATGAACCACGATCTGAGGCTGGAGGTTCATGCCCAGACAGTTCTAGAAAGGGTTGAGAAACTGGGAGTCTGTCGCATAACAAGTCCATACAACTCACAGGGCGCGTGGTTGGAGATGGTATTGCTGTTGGTGCCTGTGGTTGTGAAAACGCAACATGGTCTCACAATCTTTAGCAAGTGTCTTAAAAAGCACCAGTGTGAGAATATTCATCTGTGCAGGTGGGGGGGCCTTTTTATGACCCTTCATCTCTTTGTGCATACGTCTCTGTTCCTGTATCTATACCACTTCATTTGTTTTTGAATCACTTTGTCTTTTTATTCTCATCTGCCTTGATATCCCTCCCTTAAGCTGCTCACGATTCAAAAACAAGTTTAAAACAACAGCAGTAACAGTTGAAGCTTCGTTGTCCTTACTTGTGTTTATTGAAAGAATTTTAAATAGTCTGTTCTTATTTTTAAATTGATAGCTAGAATATTTCATGAATGGTGAAACCATCAAGCAACAAAGCTTATTTTTGATCAACACACCAGAGTTTTTACATCACAATGTTTTGAAACGACTTGCAGAGAGTACTTTTTCAGATACTCAATGAGAGTGAGATCTTTTTTTGAGGGAAGATTTTTACAAGTAGCCAAAAATGAGCTGGGTCTGCCTCTGAGGCTTTGACAGCTGTGCTTAGCACGCTCTAAAGAGGTTTCTACTTCCCTTCCCGAGGGCCTGGGGCAAGACCCCTAGTCTCCACTCTCCAAGACCCTTCCAGATCTGCCTGCTCAGGGACGGGGGTCTGGGGAGGTACTGCCCTTCAACCCAATGCCAGGACCACTTGCTAGGCCTTTCTCTTTATAGGGCCTGCTCTGGCCCTACCCTTCCCCAAAGGCTGAGAAGTTCATAGGGCCAAGTGGCTATGCTTCCCCACACCATCCTTGGGGTGACAGAAACTCCCAAATTCCCTGCTCAAGGGTCCCCGAGTCCATTTCAGGGCCTGCGTGGCTTCTCCTTGCATCTCTGCAGTCAAGGGCAGACTGCACTGCTGCTGTGCGTACCCTTGGCCCAAGGGGGCAAAGCGGCTGTTTGTGTGGGGGCTGGGGTGTCAGAGGCTTTCATTCCCCTGGGGCCCCTCATGGTGTAAGGCAGCGCTGGGAGTGAAAGGAAAATGGGGGAGGGGAGACCCCCGGTTGAGGGCTCTCCCCTGCTGCCGTGTTCAGACTTGGAACTTGGAGGAGTGCGAACACTGTGAATCCGAAGCTGGCACTCCATCTGGTTGTGAAGGTATATTTGCCAAAGTAGAGCAGCGCGTATTTTATTTCACACTGCATTAGCATGATTTATAACTTTTAAACACCGAGGCGTATGGTCTATGGCCTCCGTTTGTTCTCTTGCCCTGCACGTGCTAAAGTGGCTGAGCTGCAGCAGGCCTATTGCTCTGCCCCGTTGGAAGCCTTTGTCTTCACCCCACGTCCTGACTTTTAGCTCCCCCTCAGTGACCTGCTGCACGGCCCAGGGCCAGCCCCACCCAGCCCTGGTTCCTGAGAGCCCTGGGAAGGGGATTCCAAAAATTGGGAAGCAAACCTGGGTGCATCAGGCTGGGACTTAAGCTTTTGTTTTGTTTGCTTTTGTTTGTTTCAAGAAGTGGGAGGCCATGAAGGGGCGGGCCGCTTTCTTCTGGGACCAGCAGGCTGGCTCTTCAGGCAGCTCCCCAGGAGATCTGAGGTGTGGGCAGCATGCTGGTTGCCAGGAGGCGGCGGTAGTTGGAGTTCTACTGAAGTGGAGAGACCAGGTGGGTCAGACGAGGAGAGAGCAGAGCCCAGATGTGGAGCAAGGCCATGAGCTGGGTCTGCAAAGCCACACAGTCAGGTCCAGGGGGGGCAGCTGTGCACTGGTCTGTAAAGGACAATAGCACTCCCCAGAAATGTGTTTCTCAACACTCCTCTCATGGAGAGCATCTGAGGTGTTGGAAGGGGACCTCAGCCTGGGGGCACACTGGTAATGGCAGCGGAGTTCGTGCAGTGCCTTCTGAGCCGGTGGGCTCAGTTATTGCAGGACTTCTTAGCTTGGTACCCTGTTCTCTTCTGGACTCACTGCATGTTCTGAGGTAGGATGTCTGATGGCCACATGAGTGACGAGGGGACCATGTTATATGAAGCAAGGCCCTGAAACAGAGGACAAACTTCACCTGGCAGGGGCCCTGCTCATGGTCCAGCTCCCCAGCAGCTGTCCTGACTGACCTCTCCCTTGCCACACTCTCATGGCTGGCCTGTCTGGACTCATGCTTCTCCGCAGATGTGAACCGAGCCCCTCCGCGTGGCTGGCCCTCTGTGTTGCCCTCCAGTGGGCAAGGGTAAGGCAGACACACAAGAGAGACAGATACACAGTACATTTCAGTAGGACATAAAGCAGGGCCTGAGGGTAGAGAATGATGCGGGGCTGTTTTAGACGGGGCAGGGGGAGATCAGAGAAGGCCCCTATGAGCAGGTGACATTCGAACAAAGTTCCCAAGGAAGTGAGGGAGCCATGAAGACGCTGTGGAGAGGAACGTCACTAGGCAGAGGGGAGTAAATGAGGGAGGGGGGTGGCAGAGTGAAGGCGGGGGTGGGGACAGCCAGGGCCCAGATCATGCCACTGCGCGTTGGCTGTGCTGAGGACTCTGGGTTTTATTTGCGGTGATGAGAAGCAGCACGGCGATATAGTATGACGCGCTGAGGGAAGGAGTCGGTGGCACCGTTGCACAGAGAATGCACTGAGGGGCCACGCTGGACTCCTGGAGGTGCGTCAGGAGGCTGCTGCAGAAACCCAGGCCCAGGATGCCCACGGTGTGACTCCATCAAGTGTTTCCGACCAGAATTCAGGGAGTTCATGGACTTCTAAGTGGGGCAGTGTGTGTGTGTGTGTGTGTGTGTGTGTGTTCACGCACTTCTAAGTAGGGGAATGTGCATGTTGTGTGCACGTGTGAGTCTTTATTTTCATTAACCCCTAACTAGGTTTCACATTCCCCTCAATGGTGACTGCAGGCGACAAACCACAGTGATATGAGCAATGCCTGGGACTTTGTCACCACTAGAAATCACAGATTTCTTTAATATCACGTTACATCCAGTCCCTGCAGGTATCCAGAGATATTGTTTATATTCATTATGACTTTGGAATTATAGCAGTTATTAGACTTGCCGCCAGATCTTTTTTCCAATGGGGTAATAACAAAGCGCACACATTAATATTGTATAAATCTATTCCTTACAATATTTTAATAACTATGTATATTGCAATATGATTGGTTTCCTTGGTAATCCTCTGTGTTTCATTTTATGTATTTAAAAATAGTATTCTGATAAAGGAGTCCATAGGTCCCCGGCAAAAAAGGTGCCAGGAATTATGTGGAAACAGCGTATGTGTTGGGAAAGGGTCCGGCGGTGGAGGAATTTCGCAGGAAAAGCTGGCAGGGCTAGCTGATGGATTAAAAGTGCGGAGCAGGAGAGAGGAGGAACTAGGACTCCCGGGTGTGTGGCCTGAGCAGGGGTACGGACACTGATGGTGTTCAGAGCGGTGGCAGATGAGGGGAGGAGCAGGTTTGGGGGCAGGAAATGGAAAGGTCCATTTGGGGGCACGCTGATTATGGTAAAACGGGGAATGATTCTCGTGCCGGAGAGAAATCATTTTTATAATGTGCCTGGCCCACAGTAGGCACCGGTGGTAGCTGTATTGAGTAACTTGCCCCAGGTCACACAGGAAGTGGCAGCTCTGAGACTGGGGCCAGGTCTCCAGAGGGGGGTCCCATAGACAGTCACACATATGAGCCGAGAGCTCGGGAGAGGGACTGGGGTGAGGTGCGCATTTGGGAGGCATCAGTCTATAGACTGTATTTAAAGCTGTAGGACTGGATGTGGTAAATATTACTGCACCCATTTTCTGGACCAAAAAACTGAGGCTTAGAACAACGAGGTACATTACCTACGGTGGGCAGAGCCAGTTCTTAAAGCCTGGTCTTCCTCTGCTAGTGTTCCTACTCTGCTTTACCGGGCTCTAATGACCTAGTGTGGTGGGTTGCAGCCTCGTCTAGGGACCGTTGCAAAGAGAAACTGTTTGACAGAAGCTGGCCCTGTGTTAAGTCTGGCACCAGAAAGAAGAAATACATGACGTTTCCTTCCGTGTTGACAAATGGAATAACGTTCTCCTAATTCAGTCCTCCGTGTGCCTGCAGAGCCCACGGTTATTTCACGTTCAGTGCTGACACTGAACTGCTCCAGCAACAGCACGTTTCAGGCAGAGGTTACTTTAGGAAGGTGGTTGCTAAACTGCACGACCAGAGATGTTCTCACATACGATCGCTCACATGGATGCTACACCTCAAACACTGTTTACCAGAAACACAAGGGCGGTTAGTAATTTTGTCTCAGACATGAATGCCGGGAGCAGTCATGACCACTGTGACTGCCTGGCCTCAGTTTCCTTATCTGTTACCCAAGCAGGTTTGACGAGGTGCAGTGAACATCCCTGAGGCTCTAAAATCAGGTTTCACTTTTCTGTAAACTTGCTTCATCTCGTGCGGATGTCCTGCAATTCTGAGAAGTTCGTTGTCGTCCAAGAAAGAGGGAGAGAGTTCCAGGTGAGGACATCAGGGTTTCTGTCCCTGGCTCACTGCTCTGATCTGCAGTAAAGCCTTCTGTATTTTGGGACGTCTTCCTTTTTAAGGTCCTGAAAAAGAGCGGAAACTTTCAGAAGTGACTGGAGAAATCAATTTCTTGATTACAGAACATAATACAAAAAGCCCAAGAATCCTTTACTGGAATCACCATAAATGTATTTCTCTCGTATTTTGTGTCACACAGACCACGGCCATTTGCACAGAGGTATAATATGACGTGGTGGAAAGAACGTGGGCTTTAAAGGCAGGAGACCTGGGCCCAGTCTCAGTGCTGCCACTTCCTGTGTGACCTGGTGACAAGTGACCACTTATAGCTACCAGCAGTGCCTACTTTGTGCCTGGCACTTTAATGAAGCGATTTCTTCCCAGCACAATAATTGTTCCCCATTTTCCGTATGAGGAAGGAGGCTGAGTGCAGTGCTCCAGCGAGCAGTGGCAGGGCTAGCATTCAGACTCAGGAGACCTGGACGACTTCAAGATCCCTCTCCTGTATGTTTGCGGTGTCCCCTCAGCCCTGCAGGGAAGCCTGGGGAGGAAATGCATGTGAAGCACCTGGGACATAATAGTTGCTCAATAAGCATAGTTTGCTCTCATTTTTGTGCTAAAGCAGATAATACAGGCTGGCAGTTCCAGGGAAGATTCTTTCCATTCTTTCTCTCCTTTCCCTTCCTTCAATTATTTAATTCTCAACAGCATTAGAGCCATTAAGAAATATTAGCTGGAAGGCAACACCCCGAGCCCTTCATCCAGGAATCTGCTTTGTCTCTGGAAGCTGTGTGGGTTTAGCTTTCTGACCCTTTCCCTCAGCAGGACTGAGCTGCACCCTTGTGCGGGTCTGTGGGAAGAGTACTTTTGCTGAGCTTAGGATCGGCTCCAATCCCCTGAGCACTGACTGAGTGCCAACTGCTGCAGCCGGCACTTGCCGTGCCTTTCTCGCTTCCTCCTCAGAGCGAGCCTGTGAGTAGATACAGTCACAGCCTCACTTCAGAGATGAGGAAACTGAGTCTGAGAAGGGGCCAGCCACTTTCTTAAGGCCACGCAACTCACCAGTAGCGGAGTCAGGATTAGACATTGGGTCTGCCTTACTCCTAAATTCTTCATGACTCTCAGAAGATAAGCGTTTGTTTCTTTGGGCAAACTGGATTTGCTCATCTGCTCCCAGTGGTCTTCTTTGCTTGCCTGACAATCTGGTAAAACAAAAACAAGCCAAAAATACATTATTTCTAAAATGAAAATTTCCAGACATTTGGGAGGCCCTGGGGCTTTAACTAAACAGCCGTCATCAAAGGGAAAGCTCTATGAGTTATGTGGCAAAGGCCACACTGACGGTCACACCCTCTGACTTAGTAATTGCACCCCCGGGATTTCTGCTAAGGCTATATTTAACATAAACAAAAAACCTCCACAAGTATATTTATCATAAAGTTATTTCAATATCTAAAATTTAGAAACAACATAAATGTCCCAAATAAGGAAACTGTTGGTGAACTACTATGCATCAACAGGACAGACCATTATGCAGCCATTAAAATGGTGTTTATTTAGACTATATAAATATGGAGAAACGTTTATGGGCACATCATATGATTAAATGTGAAAGCAGAGTATAAAATATATGTGCCGTATGATTGCAACTACGCAAAGAATGCGCGCCTGTGAGCAAGGTCTGGAAAGGAATTTATGAAAATGAAAATAGTGATGACAGTGGCCTTAGGTTGGTGCAATTACAGTTGCTGTTTTATTATTATAAAATTTCTGCTCATGTTAAAACAATTCAAATAATAAAGGCGTGAAGTTGAAAGTATTCAACTCTCCAGTGGTGGCTTCTGTTACATTTTCTTGTGCTCTTTTCATGAATGAGTTTTTAAATGTAAAAAGATCCTTAATGCTATTTTTAGTGAAAAACAAAATAAACAAGTTGTTTTCTTCACAGTTGCCAGTGCCCATTTCTTTCAGACCATTTGGGTCCTTTTAATAAAATTTTGCTTTGTTTATTGCCGTTTTTTATTTTGAAAAATTTCAGGCATACAAAAAATTTAGACTATAACGTAATTGTCACATGTGGACCTTCTACTCAGCATAAAAAAGAACACATTTAAGATATATTTGAGGCCTGTGTACACTAATTCATTCCACCCCTCCCTCTTTGTTGGTGGTATGACTCTCCTGAATTTACTGTTTATTATATTTTTCTACTCTTACTATATATATCTCTTTCTCAAAAATATTTATTCTTGTTTTGCATGTTTAATTTTTTACTTTTAATTTTTTGTAGAGTTGGGTTCTTGCTATGCTGCCCAGGCTGGTCTCAAACTCCTGGCCTCAGGTGATCCTCCCACTTTGGCCTCCCAAAGTGCTAGGATTAAAGGCATGAACTACCGCACCCAGCATTGTTTTGCAGGTTTTAAATGTTTCTATAATTTATACTATATTCTATATATCCTTCTGCAACTTGCTTATTTCACTCTATATTGTTTTTTGTTTTTGTTTTTGTTTTGAGACAGAGTCTCGCTTTTGTTGCCCGGACTAGAGTGAATGCTGTGGCGTCAGCCTAGCTCACGGTAACCTCAGACTCCTGGGCTCAAGCAATCCTTCTGCCTCAGCCTCCCGAGTAGCTGGGACTACAGGCACGAGCCACCACGCTTGGCTCATTTTTTATTTCTATTTTTAGTTGACTTGCTAATTTTTTCTATTTTTAGTAGAGACGGAGTCTTGCTCTTGCTCAGGCTGGTCTCGAACTCCCGAGCTCAAGCAATCCTCCTGCCCCGGCCTCCCAGAGTGCTAGGATTACAGGTGTGAGCCACCGAGCCCGGCCATTCTATATTGTTTTGATGAGATTTATCCATATTGATACAAATAGTCCATTTATTTTCATTGCTGTTTAATATTTCCTGTGAGTGTAGCAGTCCCTGTCGGTGTCTCGCCCACCTCTCTCCTCCTAACACTCAGCATTTCCTTGCACACAAGCCTGGCTCCCCACGGCCAGCACCCAAGCATCACTGTCTGAGGGCTCTCTGACTGCTGGAGCATGCTTGTTGCCACGCAGAGCAGGCCCAAAGGGCTGGGATTTAACCCTCCCCACCCCCGCAACAGCCCTCAGCAATGACCGCTGGAGCTGGAGGATAAATACTACAGCTCCCTTGCTCCTCAGGGAAGATAACTCTGAGCCATTGCTCTGTACTACTGCCTCAAGTTTCCCTGCAGGATTAAGCTCCTGTGAATTGCCCGCAGTGGTGACTTGCTTGAAAACCATCTCAGGCCAAGCTTTCCAGAAGCAGATGGTGAGCCGGAGTGTGGGGTGCAAGATGTTTATTGGGAAGCAATACCTGTGAAAGGAAGGGGGAGAAAGTAAGATTGGGCAGCAGAGGTAGAACTGCGCTTCTGGCCTGATGAAGCCTCGGCCATGATGGGAAGCTGGGGGCTGAGGACAGTAGCGCCCATCATGGTGTCTTGTGATGGACCAGAGGGGCTGGGTCTTTATACGCCTGCCTTGCTCAGGCCTGGCTGTGGGCTGTCCTGGAGAGGGCATGGCCTTGGGCAAGGGGGCTGCCTCTGGCTGAGGCAGACTTGGAGGAGCCCACAGCTGGGGAAAATAATTTGTGGTGGTGTTTTAAGCCACTAAGTTTGTGGTCATTTGTTATAGCAGCAATAGGAAACTAATACCCTAATAACCAGAGAAACAACCACCCAAAGGATTTGAGGAAACAGTTATCAGAGCTCACAGACAGCTACAATAATGCGTGTTCCCAACAGCCAGAGTGGAAAATCTCGTATTTCAGGAGGCATTGATTAGAGGACCAAGGAGCACCTTGCTTTGGTTGTAGGGGAAAAATTAACCCTAAATTACATGCAGCTCTGATCCGGCCTAACAAAATTTAGAAGCAAGACCTAAAATGATCAAACGCTTTCCACATAACTGCATTCCAGAACAAAGCTCAAGAATATTTATTTACATGAATACAAAAATATTTAATATTCAACAAAGTAAAATTGACAATATTTGTCATCCAAACAAAAAGTACTAGGCATGCAAAAAAGCAGGAAAATATAATCCAGAATGGGGAGAAAAATCAATTAGACAAAACTGACCCAGAAATAATACAAATGATAGAATTTATATACAACATATTTTAAAAGGCATTATGACATGTTTCATGTTTTAAGAAGTTAGAGGAATGACTGAACATGACAAGTAGAGAGATGAAAGATATAAAATGGACCCAAATTGAGCGGTTATAGACAAAAACTACAATGTCTGAAATGAAAAATGCACCAGATAGGATTAATAGCAGATTATACGCTGCAGAAGAGAAGAATAACTTGAAGACATAGTAATAGAAACCATCCAAAATGAAACTTAGAAAAAATATAAAAAAAGGAAAATGAGCAGAGAATCAGTGAACTGCAGGATAACTTCAAGTGTCCCAATACAGTATACGTAATTGAAGATTGGAGTCCCTGAAACGGGGCTGGTGGGCCAAAAATAGTATTAGAGGAAATAATAGCCAAAAATTGTTTAAATTTGATGAAAGCTATACTCCCATTGATCCAAGAAAGTTAACAGACCCAAGCACGGAAACATGAAGAAAATAACCCCAAGGCACATCATAATCAAATTGCTTAATGTCAATGATAAAGAGAAAATCAGACCAGGTGCGGTGGCTCACATCTGTTATCCTAGCACTCTGGGAGGCCGAGGTGGGAGGATCGCTAGAGGTCAGGAGTTCGAGACTAGCCTGAGCAAGAGTGAGACCTGTCTCTACTAAAAATAGAAAAAAAAATAAGCCAGGCAACTAAGAGAAAATCAAAAGCAGCTGAGAAAAAGGCACAGTATGTACAGAGAAACAAAGATAAGGATGACAGAAGATTTCTCGTTAGAAGCAAAGCAAGCTAGAAGGCAGTGGAATGTTATCTTTAATGCACTAAACAGAAAACAAAACAGAAACAAATCCCTGCCAAACTAGAATTCTATACTCAAAGAAATGATCTTTCAAAAATGAAGGTGAAATACTTTTTCAAATATATACAAGCTGAAAGAATTCCTCACCAGCAGACTTATGCTACAAGAAATGTTATTGGAAGTCTTACGAGCAGAAGGAAAATGATGCCAGATGGAAGCCTGGATCTATGTAAAGGATAAAGGGCACCAGAAATGACAACTAAATAGATAATTTAAAGACGTTTTTCTTCATAGCTAAATCTCTTTAAAAGATCATTGATTGTTTAAAGCAAAAATTATAATCATAATAATTATGTAGAGGTAAATATATGATAACAATAATACAAAAGCTAGGAGAGCAGAAATGAAAGTAGACTGTGAAGAGCCTTATATGTGAAGTGCTATAATATCACTTGAAGCTAAACAATAATACGTTAAAGATGCATTCTATAAACCCTAAAGCAACCACTAAGATAGCACAACAAATAGTTATTGTTAGTAAGTCAACAAAGGAAAAAAAATGGAATCATAAAAGATACCCAATTAATAAAACAAGAGGGGAAAATGAGTAAAAAAAAAATCAGAAAAAATAGAAAACATATAGGAAGATGGTAGATTTTTTTTAATTTTTTTATTTCAGCATATTATAGGGGTACAAATGTTTAGGTTACGTATGTTGCCCTTCCCCCCTCCCAAGTCCGAGTTTCAAATGGAAGATGGTAGATTTAAAGCCAGCCATCGCAATAATCACGATAAATGTAAATGGGCTAGCTATCCAAATTAAAGCAGAGATTGTTATATTGGATAAAAAGAAGCAATGCTCAAGTATGTACTGTCTACAAAAAACTGACTTTAAATGTAAAAACACAAATAGTTAAAAGTGAAAGTATGGAAAAGATGTGCTATGCTGACATTAGTCAAAACAAAATTGAAGTGCTTATATTAATACCAGACAAAGTAGACTTCAGAGCAAAGAATACTACTAGGGATAAGGAGGATAATTTCATAATGACAAAGGGGGTGACTCATCAAGATGGCATAACCATCCTAACCGTCTGCACACCTCATAACAGAGCCTCAGAATACACGAAGAAAAACCTGATAGAACTGCAAGGAGTTACAGACAAATCCACAATTATCGCCTGAGATTTTAAAACCTCTCTCTCACTAACCAATAGAACACAAAGATAGACCATCAGACAAGTGGTTTATTTCAACTGAAATGGAACGTGTAGAAAAAGAGTGAAGGAAGATGAGTTAACTGTCCTGGAGGGCCAGAGAGCAGACCAAAGCATGAAAACCAGAGAAGATAAACTCAGTACCTCTGGAGGCCAAGGAAAGGAAGTGTTTAGTAAACACAAAGCTCTCCTATTACGGACCATAATTAGGTCAAATGATTTCTGGTTTCCACAGCCTCAGTTATCCTTTTTATTTTTATATAAACAACCTACAAGTTTGTGCCACAGGAATATTGTTGCTCTTTAATCACACAGAACTGGTCTGGAGCAGAATGCGTTGAATTTTATAAAGGCAAGCTGAGAGAACAGTCTATGACAGAAGAGCAGACTTGCTTTTTAGTCCAGTTCTGGATGCTTCTCTGAGTGACTCCAAGCATAGAAGGCTGAACCACAAGGAAATGACATGAGCCACTATAAATCAGAGGCTAATGAAAAATGAACACAGCTAGGGAGGAGACAATCCATCTGTTTACCAATCATCCGTCCATCATCCCTCTGTTTACCCATTCATCCACCATTCATCCTGCATCCATCTATCCATCATCCATTCACTCATTCATTTCATAAATTATCATTAATACCTTGGTGAGGGGAAACTTCATCTGTGACTCCCTGACTCTTAGTCCTATTCAGGAGTAACTGAGACTTCATCCCTCACTTGCCTTTTGGGATAAATACCATCAAGGAACACCCAGATGATCACTGTACTTTGGAGGATACTCTGGCAAGAACAGATAGATATCCAGTTGCGTGAACCATGGCCTATCCTGTCAACTCAAGCCACTTCAAATCAGGTTGCCAGGAGTTGGGGTAGGGTGGGAGACACCCCTAGATCAAATCGGGTTGAAGGGAGGGAGAACCGTTCAGACAGGAGGCCCTTCTCCAGGAAGGGAAACCGAGATGGGTGGGAGTGGGTGTTCGCTTCTTTCTATTTCTCTCATTCCTCCTGTTTTTATGTCTCCTACCCCCGGTCCAAGACCCTGATTTGGTCCTTAAGAGCCAGCCAGCCTCTTAGTTGACAGATGCATGAACTTCTCTTAGAAATGTTGGAATAAACTTCACTCAAAGGGAATTTGGAGTCCTGAAGAGAGCATCAGCTTTGGAGTCTGGACGCGCCTAGATTGAAATCCTAGCTCTAACACTTAGAAGCTGCATAATCTTGATTAAATCATTGAACTTTTCCAAGTTTTGGTTTTCCCATCTGTAAAGTGGGGATGATAGCAACCTTTAGGGGTGTTTGAGAGGACAAACCAAACAACACATATGTGAGTATACTATTTTCTAGGCTATAACCTTGGATATCCCCAAAACATCTAATTTTATTTTTCTGTAATTTAAGCACAACCTGGAGCTCCCATTTTGACTCTTCGTTAAATACAAACAATAACAACACAATAGTCAATTCCAAAAAAGTTCACACACTCGAGTGTGTTTCTTGGCTGTTTCAGTTTTAAGTTTGCTCGAGTCAGTATTTTCTCCTCCCTTTTTTTCTCTCTGGGGAGTCCTCCTCTGTCCCAGGGGTGTGTAAGCATTATCTCATGACAGAGGGAGACACCTGCCTGTGTTCATTTCCTGAAATGTAATTCATCTCGACTAGCCTTCGGTGCAGGATATACTGGAATCTTCTGGAACATCCACACTCCTCGTCTATTATTTGGTCATCAGGCCAGATCTACACACATCCCTCTGCACTCTCCTTGGCCATTATCTTTAAAATGCTTTAAATTTACCTTTCAAAAAAGCTAATAAACCCACATCATTCAACACAGGTACAAAAAGGAAACCAGAAAATTCTCTCTTCTGTCCTCATCTCCCAGCCACCCACTACTCCTCCCTAGAGGCCACCGTTTTTTACCAGTTTCTTACGTGTCGTTTCAAAAATAATGTATGCATTTACAAGCACATATTTATATATATACACATGTACACACACATATATAAAGTGTATGTCATTAATCAAAGTTTACTCTGGGGCTTTGACTCATATATACACATATATACACATACATATACATAGTTCGTATGTAAACACACACGTATATATATATATATATATATAATCTTTTTAACTGCCTTAGAAAACAGAGCCTAGGGCAAAGCTTATAAGCTAACACTTTATGGAGGGACACAATCGCAGGGCACAGCAAGACTGAGGGAAAACAGAAGTGAGGCAGCGTATTCATTTCCCAGGGCTGCCATAACAAAGTACCGCAAAGTGAATGGTGTAAAACAACAGAAATGTATTCCTCCACAGTTCCAGAGGCTAGAAGTACAAAATCAAGGCATTGGCAGGACCATGCTTCCTTGGAAGCTTCTAGGGGAGAATCCTTCCTTGTCTCTTGCAGTTTCTGGTAACCCCAGACGTTCTTTGGTTTGTGGCAGCATAACACCAATCGCTGCCTCTGTTTTTGCATGGTGTTCTCCCCTCATGTGCCTCTTCCCCTCTTCTTCTTTTCTTTCTTTCTTTCTTTTTTTTATTTTTTATTTGAGACAGAGTCTTGCTCTGTCACCTGGCCTGGAGTGCAGTGGCCTGGTCATGTAGCCTCAAACTACAGCCTCGAACTCCTGGCCTCAAGCGATCCTCCCACCTCAGCCTCCCAAAGTGCTGGGATCATAGCATGAGCCACCATGCCCAGTGTCCTCTTCTTATAAGGACATTGGATTAAGAGCCCATCCTACTCCAGTATATCGTCATCTTTACAGTTGCAATGGCCATATTTCCTAATAAGGTCACATTCTATTTAGGGTTAGGACTTCAACGTATCTTTTTAAGGGCACGATTCAACCCATACAGTCAGGAAAGTAATTTCATAACGATGCTACTAAGCTGACTAAAGCTTCCTGAGAAACACGAATCATTCCTGGGTCACATGGGATGTCTCCAGAGAGGCCACATAGACCCACTACGGCCTTTTGGGATTTGAGGGAAAAAAAGAATTTATCTGTGGGATCTCTATCACCTTCTATCCCTTATTGGTCAAAGTTCGCCCGTGGGGCTGTAACTCACCCATGCTTTACGCGGTGTTCCGGCCCCCTCTGCACGGACAGCAGGGAAGCCAGATCCCACGCGGCGGCACAGCGCTTCATCTGAGTCAGGAAGCATCGGCCGGTGCCAGCACCTCCACGGGCCTGGTCAGGTCAGACCCAGGGCTCAGACGCAGAACCAGGAAGGGGCAGTGTGAAGCCTGTGGTCCTGCAAGAGGGAAAGGACCATAAATGAGCTGTTAAGTGCAGTTATAGTGCGGCCCTGATTGGGGAAATGCAGGGAGTTATGGGATCCAGTTTTGCCTATTTTGTTGTTTGTATTCTCCCTCTTTTTTTTTTTTTTTTTCGAGACAGAGTCTTACTCTGTTGCCTGGACTAGAGTGCCATGGCGTCAGGCTAGCTCACTGCAACCTCAAATTCCTGGGCTCAAGCGATCCTCCTGCCTCAGCCTCCCGAGTAGCTGGGACTACAGGCATGTGCCACCATGCCCAGCTAATTTTTTTCCTATTTTTAGTTATTTGGCTAATTTCTTTCTATTTATAGTAGAGACGGAGTCTCACTCTTGCTCAAGCTGGTCTCAAATGCCTGAGCTCAAGCAATCCTCCCGCCTCGGCCTCCCAGAGTGCTGGGATTACAGGCGTGAGCCACCGTGCCCGGCTTGTATTCTCCCTCTTTTCAATTTTAAAATATTAAATAAGAAAATTAGGAAAATGTAGAGATGTTCAGGGGCAGTACAGGATGCTAGATATTCCTTTTATTATCAAGCAGACAGGAGCTACACTGAGTAAAGGGGAATTTTGTTGGTTGGAGGGGAGGTAAGTAGGTAATAGAGACTTTGGCTGGCCTTAGTCTGGGTGGCTTGGGGCATCCCAAATTCAGGGAAACAGCACAGCACAGGACACTGACATCATTGTGCATCCTAATCTCTTGGAGAGCTTCTTAAAAATGATAGATCCCTGGGGCCTACTCTCAGAGATTCAATTCCCAATGTGGAATAGACGCTTGGCCCCTTGTAGCTTTCAGTACATTTCTGTTGAATGAATGAATGAATTCTAATGCAAGTAATCCAAGGATTACACTTTGATCTAGAGAGAGGGGCAAGAGGAAGATTTTCCTATCTCAAAATGTTTCTAAGGACATCCTGTACTTGGGGAAGGAGAAGGAAATGCTGTTCCTACCTTGTCCCTTGTACAGTCTGTGGTCCGCTCCTGCTAGGATCCGGAATTCAGGCCAGAAGTATGTGCACTCGAGTTCAGCTCTGTCAGGGTTAAATGGGCTTTGCGAGTTGGCCTGGGAACCTCACCATGACTTATAACGTTATTTCTATTGGAAACTAATTGAGATTCGAAGATCAGTTCAAGAAATTAACTTTTAGAATAAGATCCTTTGGTGAGTTGGGAACTGTTCAACAGTCCTTTTCCACTACAGAGTAGAAAAGGAAAAGGCAACATACAAAATGTTGTAAAAAGTAACTTGAATGTGAAAGACGCATATCGTATGACCCCATTTACATGAAGTATCCAGAAAGGGCAAGTCTGAAGATACAGGAAGCAAATCAGTGGGGGCTCCGCTGGGCGTGGAAATGGGGCTCCACTGCAAACGGGCAGGAGGTATCTGGTTGGCGTGGTGGAAATGTTCTAAAACCGGATTGTGGTGATGGTTACACAACTCTACTAATTTACAAGAAAAATGGATACACTTACAATGGGCGAATTTTATGGTATATAATCACACCTCGGTAAAATTATTTTTAAATAGTGATAAGCAACTCTGAAGATTACCCAACAATGCTCCCTTACATCTGCGAAGCACTTTATAACATAAAACTTTTCATTCTCGTTATCTCATGTAAGCTTGGTGACATCCTTCTGAGCAGACATTGTGATTATTCTCATTTTGTATTGCAGGAAACTGAGCCTCAGAGTTGTTAAGTGACTTCGGTGAAAGGTTTTCAGTCCTTACTTTGCATAATTCCTTCGCCTACTAAATCTTAGGTCTGTGGACACCGTTACCCTGGCACGACAGACCCAGGGATGGAAGCAGCGTGCAGGCACCTGTTTTTCTTGCCTGTGCATCTGTCCTGTCTTTGAGCTGATCTTCTCTGGTCATCCACTTTGCTGGCTCTGCGTGCTTGGTGGGGGCTCGGGAGAAGCCCCCTGCAGAAGCTGTTTCAGCCGTGGACACTTTATCTGGTGGATTAATCCGTTTTGGCAACAGTCCTGGCAGTAGGTTTGGAGGAGTGGATTGAGGCCAGGTTAAGGAGTTTGAGTCATATCCTGCAGGCCGATAGTTTTCATCCTTGGCTGTGCCTCAAAATCATCTGTGTCCAAGCTTTTAAAAACACATAGGCTGGGGTTGCAGACCCATTCTCAGAATTAGAGTCTATAATGGGAGGAAGGAGCATGGGGCCTGGGCATCTGAATTTTAACAGGTAATTCTGATGCCTGGCAGGGTTGAAATTCTTTTTTTTTTTTTTTTTTTTTGAGACAGAGTCTCACTCTCTTGCCTGGGGCGAGTGCCATGGCGTCAGCCCAGCTCACAGCAACCTCAAACTCCTGGACTCAAGCAATCCTGCTGTCTCAGCCTCCCGAGTAGCTGGGACTACAGGCATGAGCCACCATGCCCGGCTAATTTTTTTTTTTTAATATATATTTTTAGCTGTCCAATTAATTTCTTTCTATTTCTGGTAGAGACAGGGTCTCGCTCTTGCTCAGGCTGGTCTCGAACTCCTGAGCTCAGAACGAGCCGCCCGCCTCGGCCTCCCAGAGTGCTAGGATTACAGGCGTGAGCCACCGCGCCCGGCACGGTTGAAATTCTTGCTGTGGGCGGGGAGTTGGCCAGTTATTGAAGGAATGGAGTGCCAGCACTGTTTGAGGGAGATTACTAATAATTTGGCAATTGTGGGAGGGAAAGAGAGGAGAGGAAGAAAATTGGAGGCAGGGAAACTAGCTAGGAGGCTCTGGAAATAG
>CAUYSK010120695.1:0-16571 GCA_963575035.1 Avahi laniger | reverse complement strand
GGGGTTGCATAGACAGCTCTTTACATTATGCAGTGAAAAGACAATAGGGAAGAAGAATCTACTCAAAAATGCAGAAGAAGATGAGCCTTAGAGGACAAAGAAGTCGTTAAAATAATCTAGATACCTCATCTGCAAGCCAGAATGTTCTTACTCGAAATGTGTCCTGTAGTGCAGTTCTTACAAGTAATGTCAGGTAAGAAGCCCTAATGACTTCCTTTCTTATGTTGCGGAAAGCAGAAGCCACTGGACAGCAATGGCCAAGAGGCAGACCTAACTGTGTGAGGACTAAGATGTCATTTATATGTGTTTTTTTTTTTGGAAAGAAAAAATTCTGGTTTTTTAATGGGAAAAGTTGTATTCATTTATTACATGAATTTCTATCTTCTGGTTAGATGAATCTTTGAAAGGGTTAGGGTAAGTGACAAAGTCTCACCACTGCTTACCATTAGGCTCCAGGTGTTCACTCAAAACACTTTCCTCTCCTGAGGTGACTCCTTTTCTTTCTCTCACCAACATCTAGAGTCTCCACTCTTCCTTCTGTTGGGGCAACAGTGAGATGACTTGTTTAGTAGGTTGAATAACTAAAGTTAATGGGTATTAGGAAGCCTTGGAAATTGATTACAAATGGTGATAAAATTCAGATGAAATGTGTATGAGACCACTTCATAATGTTTTCTTTCTCCCCCTCCCCATGGCTTTGTTTTGGACTCATCTCATTTCCTAGGTGGCTTCTGTTTTCTTTCTCACGTTGGCTTTTTTAGGAAGCAAGGGTTTAATTTGCAGCTTCTCTTGGTTCCTTTTTAATCCTTTAGTAATCCCTCTCTATGTAGTGACATTAGAGACATCCAGGAAAGTGCACTTGGTCTCATAGGCACTCAGATTCTGTATCTTTTGAGGCCAGAAATTCAGTGATGGCTGCACCACTTCACTAATTTGACCACTTGTACCTTGTTCCTTTTGTTGCTAAATGACCCACATTCTTCTGGTCTGTCTTTCCCACTGACAGAGGAGTAAAACCATTTCAGAAGAAGTGTAAAGGCTGGGGTTGGGGGAAGGTGAGCAGTCGGGTGTGTGCCCACTCTGGGTGGGAGGTCCCTGCAGCTCAGCTCCAGGACTTATTCTCAACTTTCCCTTCTGCAAGCAAGAAATGCCACAAAGCAGAGAGGCAGGACCTCATGAGCACCCTTTTTGTGTGCCTGATCCTCACAGCCCTTTCCACACCATCCTTGTCCTGCCTCCACCACAGCCGGGTCACAGACGTGGCAGCAGCTCGAAGTTTGCTTTGATGAGTTATGCAAACCTGCCCTGGGTCATTGCTAGGTGCCTGTCCTAGGGTGCTAGAGGGTCCTGGGCCTCATTTCTGACACCCCTGCAAGTTCATGCTGGGCTACAGATGCAGGGGAAGGCTGGGGAGATGGAGTCTGGGGTTCTTGTGTATTTGCTCAAAGATGGGGTCCAGAGTCAGCGACCACAGGCAGATGATTCATGGACAGGCAGGACCTCAGACCTGCAGCCACCAGGCTGCCTGTGCCTGTGAGCGACTTCTTGGCTTGGTTTCCACACAGGCCTCCATTTTTGAGTCTGGGCTCCCCTGGGGCTTTCTCAGCTCAGATGGGGCCGGGGTCAGGGCCAGGCCTGGCAGTGAGGGGTCTTCTACTCTGGGACTATGGGGTGGGGGGACACCAGTGGGAACTTTCTGAGCCTGCCCCCATTTGCCTGGTCCTCTCTGTCTGGGAAATATGCCATTACCCTTAGTCTAACTCTTCTCAACTATTTGGATTGGGGGGGGGCTCAATCATGGGGGGAGTGTGTGTGGGGGAAAAACCAGAGTTGAGAAGTCAGCTCCAGATGCTTTTACCCAGGTAGCATGTTGGACTTATTTGCGCTAGTCCTCCCAATTCACATGCTTTAAAGAACGAGTTGCATTGTTTTTTGGCATTCAGGGAAGGGACAGTCTGCAGGAGGTAAGAGATGAAAACCTCACGCCCAGGACTGAGCTCTAGCCACATGCTAGCTTCACGCTTAGCATGCTACACACATGGCCTATGGCTCCATTTCATAGGTGAGGATGGTTGAGGCTGCCCAAGGTCACGTAGACCTTTAGGAACAGGCTGGGGCGAGCTCAACCTGCTAAGTTGCTGTCAAACCAACAAAACTGATGGCCTCTGGGCCTGTGGGGCTCTCCCCACCCCTGCTGAGCGTGGGGCTGTCCAGGCCTCTAGTGTGCTCCTCGTTCAGTGGTTACACAGCAACCACTTCACTAACTCCTTGGGAGTTGTGGGTCAGCTGTGGGACTGGGCTCAGCTGGCTGATTCTTCAGCTCGGACTAGTCCAGAGAGTCCAAGACAGTGTCCCTCATGAGCCTGGAGTCTGGCCTCAGCTGGCCTCTGCCCACACATGATCTCAATATCTCTCCAGCCAACCAGTTGACTTGCTAGCGATAGCCAAGGGATGTCATTGCAAGTGTTCCGTGGAGCCTGGGTGAGGCTGCAAAGCTTTAGGATTGGACTTGGAAGCCTACAGCCTCCTACTGTTTGAACAAGTCCCCCTGGCCAGTCCACATTGTGGGAGGGGGGAAGCAGGCCCCACTTCTTAATGGGATGAGAGACTGTAGCCACCCTAGGGACCCCCCAGAAGGTCCCTCAGCTCTAGCTTTTTAAACGTCTATCTGCTGGTGCCTGCTCGGAAGAGGTGATGGCAGTCTGTGCTTCTAAGCAACCAAACCGTCCTTAAAACCCCACCTGTAGAAGTAAGTGGGAAACTTCTGGGCTCACTTGTGCAGTCCAGATCCCCCATTTGCCTGGAAGCCCCATTTACTTATGGTCTGGACCCCAAATCATGCTGGATAACACAATGGCTCTCTCCAGCTGCTGATGGTTTCAGGTGTCCTGTAGTCCTGGAAGGAATCTGTAGTATTCTTCCCAGATGCCTGGAGGTATCCAGCACTGGGTCTCCCCTCTTCCACTCCATGGCAAAATCTCTCTGAAGGGAGGCTTCTCATCCCCACTCTCAAAAAATAAGAGTCGAGCCATTCTCTTTAAAAGTTTCTGCATTCTTTTTAAAAGCAAACTGTCTGTTGTTGTACTTTAAAATTCATCCTGCACATTATAGACATTTAGGAAAACCAATAAGGCAGCTTGGACAGAAAGGGGACAGAAAGACACCTCACAATTAGTGTTTATCGTCCCAGTCTGTACGTGTCACTGCTGGTGTGTGACTGTGATCTTACTGTGTACAGAACACACTACTCCCTGGACGCTTAAATGAGTTAATTCACATAGAGCACATACAATAGTGTGCCTGGAACATAGGGAATCCCAGATGGCACCAGCAGCTGCCACTGTTGCTGTCCTCATTGTTGTGCTAGATCCAGGTAATTTTAAACCTGTAGTTGTTACTGTTGTGGGCCAGTTTCCCTGTCACCTGTACTGTTTTTCCTCTCTGCATTGAAAAAAGCCACAGCTGTTTTTTCCTCCCACAGCCACATGGTGGCACCAGCACTTCACAACGTTCATCTCAAATGCCTAGGTTTTTTGGGTTTTTTTAACTGACAAATAAAAATTATATATTTTTATCATTTATACCATGTTGTTTAATTAACATATGCATACTTATCATTTTCTGTGGCAAGCACACTTAAAATCTACTCTTTTAGCAATTTTCAAGTCTACAATATATTGTTATTAACTATAGTCACCATGATGTACAACAGATGTTTTTCACTTATTCCGCCTATCTAAGTGAAATTGTGTATCCTTTGACCAACATCTCCCCGAGCCCCAGCCCTACCCCAGTTCCTGGTAAGCACCGTGGGAGGTGGCTCGTTATTAATTTCAGGAGACTTTCGTTTCGGATTCTGAGGTCAGGCCCTCATGTCTGATTCTATGGCGTCGACATGCACAATAGGGTCTTTCATGAAATACAAAAACGTTTCCTTTTTGTGTTTCTTTCCACAAAGGTATACTCGGCACTTAATTTTGTGTAAAAATACCTCGCTTTGGCCTCCACATATAATTATACTAAGAAAGTATAACTAGACTAAGGGACAATTCGAAAATAATAATGGTTATTTATTGAGCACCTACCAGATGCAGCCATCCCTCTGGAGCATACAGAGTAGCTGGAAAGAGACATAATAAACAGTGAAGCAAATACATTTATTATATGAATATAAGTTCAGAGTGTGGTAAGTACTATGAAGGAAATAGAGGGCCACAGGGGGAATCTACATTATTTGACATTTAGGTGCATGATTCGAGTTAATTTTTGTAAAAGGTGCAAGGTGTGGATCTGGGTTTATTTTATTACATATGTTTCCAATTGTTCAACACTGTTTGTTGAAAAAATTATCCTTTCTCCAGTGAATTGCCTTTGTGCATTTGTCAAAGATCAGTGACCTATATTTGTGGGTCTATTTCTGTGCTCGCTCTCCTGTTCCATTGGTCTACATATCTACTTTGCCAGTACTATGCTGTCTTGATTCCTATACCTACACGTTAATAGTAAGTCTTGGAATTGGGTAGTGTAAGTACTTCAATTTTATTCTTCTTTATATTGTGTTGGTTATTCTAAGTCTTCTTTTTCATATAACTTTAGAATCAATTTGTTGATATCTACAAAATAGCCTACTGGGATTTTGATTGGGATTGCATTGAAGCTGTACTTCAAATTGGGAAGAATGAACATTTTAACAATATTGAGTCTTTCAATCTATGAGCATGGAATAGCCCTTCATTTACTTAAATCATCTTTGATTTAGTTCATCAGAATTTTGCAATTTTCCAGATCTGTATATATTTTGTTAGATTTTTATGCCTAAGTATCTTTTGGTGCTATTATGACGAACATTTTTTGTTATTTCAAATTCTATTTGTACATCGCTGGTATATAGGAAAACAATTGACCTTTGTATAGTCACCTTGCTATACTTACTTATTAGTTGCAGGAGTGTTATTTAGAAGTATGTTGTTGATCTGATTAAAAATGAGCAAAATATCTGAACATTTCTCAAAGGAAGAATGGAAATGGAAAACAGGTCTATGAAAAAATGCTCGACATCACTAATCATCAGAGAAACGAAAATCAAACTGCAATGAGATATCATCTTACTCCAGCTAAAATAGCTTTTATCAAAAGGACAAAAAAAATGGAATGCTTATGAGGATGCAGAGAAAGGGGAATGAATATTCATACACTGTTGGTGGGAATGGGAATTATTACAGTTGATATGGAAAACAGTATGAAGATTCCTCAAAAAACTAAAACCAGAACTACCATATGATCCAGCAATTCCACTGCTGGGTATATATCCAAAAGAAAGGAAGTCAGTATGTCAAAGAAATATCTGCACCCCCAAGTTTATTGCAGCACTATTTACAATAGCCAAGATATAGAATCAACCTAAGTGTCTATCAACAATGAATGGATGACAAAAATGTGGTACATATACACAACAGAATATTGTTCAGCCACTAAAAAGTGAAACCCTGTCATTTGCAACAACGTGGATGGAACCGAAGGATATTATGTTATGTGAAATAAGCCAGGCACAAAAGGACAAATATCCCATGTTCTTACTCATATGTTGAAAGCTAAAAAAAATTGATCTCGTGGAGATAAGACAGTAGAATGATGGTTACCAGAGGCTGGGAAGGGTCATGGGGAGGAGAGATAAAGAGGGATTGGTTAATGTGTGAAAAAATACAGTTAGATAGAAGGAATAAGATCTAGTGTTTGGCAGCGTAATAGGGCAACTAGGCAACTATTGTTAACAATTACTTATAGTATATTTCTTTTTTTTTTTTTGAGACAGGGTCTTGCTCTGTTGCCCTGGATAGAGTGCAGTGGCATCATCGTAGCTCATTGCAACCTCAAACTCCTGAGCTCAAGCAATCCTCCTGCCTCAGCCTCCCAGGTAGCTGGGACTACAGGTGCACACCATGATGTCCGGCTAATTTTTCCATTTTTGGTAGAGACGGGTCTCGCTCTTGCTCAGGCTGGTCTTGAACTCCTGGCCTCAAGCGATCTTCCTGCCTTGGCCTCCCAGAGTGCAGAGATTATAGGCGTAGGCCAATTGGCCCAGCCTAGTATATTTCAAAATAACTAGAAGAATGAAATTGAAATGTTCCTAACATAAAGAAATGATAAATGTTTGAGGTGATGCATATCCCAATTGCCCTGATTTGATCATTACACATTGTATGCTTGTATCAAAATACTACATGTACATACCCCATAAATATGTACAGCTATTATGTATTCATAAAAATGAAGAATTGTTTAAATTCTAACAAGAAGGATGTGGTTGAGTTTCCAGATATTTGGGTATTGTTCGGCTGTCTTTCTGTTGTTGATTTATTGTTTAATTCTACTGTCATCTGAGAACAAACTTGGAATGATTTCCATTCTTTTAAACTTGATAAGGTGTGTTTTATGGCCCACACTGCAATCTATCTTGGTGAACGTTCCATGTGAGCTTGAAAAGAATGTGTGTTCTGGCCGGGTGCAGTGGCTCACATCTGTAATCCTAGCACTCTGGGAGGCCGAGGCGGGCGGATTGTTTGAGCTCAGGAGTTCGAGACTAGCCTGAGCAAGAGTGAGACCCCGTCTCTACCAAAAAGAGAAAGAAATTAATTGGACAGCTAAAAATATATAGAAAAAATTAGCCGGGCATGGTGGCACATGCATGTAGTCTCAGCTATTTGGGAGGCTGAGGCAGTAGGATCGCTTGAGCCCAGGAGTTTGAGGTTGCTGTGAGCTAGGCTGACGCCACGGCATTCACTCTAGCCAGGGCAACAAAGTGAGACTCTGTCTCAAAAAATAAAAAAAAAGAATGTGTGTTCTGCTGTTGTTGGGTGGAGTATTCTATAAATGTCAATGAAATTCTGTTGATTAATAGAGCTGCTTAGATGATTATATCCTTACTGATTTTCTGCCTGCTTGAGCTATACATTACTGACAAAGAGATGTTGAATCCTCTACTGCAGGTTTGGCTATTTCTCTTTCCAGTTCTATCAGTTGGTATTCATCCTACTTGGTGTTCTTTGAGCTTCCTGAATCTGTGGTTTTCTGTCTGTCATTAATTTTGGGAAGTTCTCAGCTGTTAAAGGTAGTCTTCATTTCTGTTACAAGTTTTTTTTTATTTATAGCATTTTCATTTGATTCTTTCTAAAGTTTTCATCTCTCTGCTTACATTACCCATCAGTTCTTGCATGTTGTCTACTTTTTCCTTTAGACTCTTAATATATTAATCATAATTATATTAAATTTCCTGTCTGATAATTCTAATGTCTGTGTCACATTGTAATCTGATTCTGCTGCTTGCTGTGTCTTTTCAGACTGTGGTTTTTCTCGTCCTTTGGCATGTCTTGTGATATTTTGTAGAAAGCTGGACGTGTTGTATCATAACAGAAATTGAGGTAAATGGATCTTTAGTGTGAAGATTTATGGTAATTTCAGCAGAAGTTGGGGTGTGCTTCATGTTTGCTATAGCAATATATGCCAGAGGATTCAAATTCCCCTAATGTCATTGCTTTTGTCTCTCTCTTGACTTTGGGCTTCCCTACATACTCCTCCTCAAAGAGAATCTTTTAGCTGTGATCTACTGGTATTATACCGAAACCTGCTGGTGTAGGGGTAAAGTGTGGGATGGGATCATTCTATAAATCTTTCAATTAACTCTCCAATTTTAATGGGCCTGTGTCTTGGGTGTGACTTTTACAAGTGTTTCTCTAGTGGTATAGATATTTCCTTCCTGATTTGGACTCCCTCCCCTGGCTGCAGCTCTCCTAGCTTACTTTCCTGAAGCCTTGATCCCTGTTGACTGTATTTTTCCCCCTAAGTGAGACAGGAAAGCCAAAGGAAACTGGATGTAAGGAATGCCCTTCCTCCAAGCCTCTGGGCTTCTGCATCTTCAAGACCCGAGGTGGCACTTGACTTGTTTCCATGGTTATGTATGTGTCCGGTAAAAATGAGCAACCCAGAGGCTGATGAGGGCGTGGGGAAGAAGAGAGCGAGACTCAGGAGAACCTAGAGCCTCACAGAGCCTCTCCCCATTACCCTAGCTTTGCTCAGGAGCACCGCAGGGCCGTGGGCTCCTCTTCTGCCCTGTGAAAGAGGAGAGAGGAACTCACCAGAGCTGCTGGAACATCATGCATATCCAGCCGTGAGTTGGGTCACCTTGCATAAATGCATGGTGACCTTGGACAAGTCTCTGTGCTGTCTGCAAAATAACAGGACGGACTGGGTGATCCTGAAGACCCTTCAGGGTTTTGTTTGTTTGTTTAAATTTTTTATTGTGGTAAAAAAAAAAATATAAAATTTGGCATCCTAACCATATTTAAGTGGTTACAGTTCAGTAGTGTTATGTTTACATTGTTGTGCAACAGATCTCCGGAAGTTTTTCATCTTGCAAAACAAAATCTTTATCCTCATTAAACAGTAACTCCCCATTTCCTCTCCCCCCGCCCAGCCCCTGGCAACCACCATTCTTCTTTCTGTCTGTATGATTTGGACTACTCTAGGTACTTCCTAAAAGAGGAATGAATCATAAAGTATTTGTCTTTTTGTGACTAGCTTATTTCACTTAGCATAATGTCCTCATGGTTCATCCATGTTGTAGCATGTGTCAGAATATCCTTCCTTATGAAGGCTGAATAATGTTCTACTGTGTGTGTGTGTGTGTGTGTGTGTGTGTGTGTGTATAATTTTGTTTATCCATTCATCTGCTGATGGACACTTGAGTTGCTCCCACCGCTTGGCTATTGTGAATAATACTGTTATGAACCTGGGTATGCAAATATCTCTTTCAGACCTGACTTGACCATTCAGGTTTAAGATGCATTGAGTTCAGTTGCATATTTGATTTCTTATTAAAAACTCCACCAAGCCTCTTGAAGAGTGAACAAATTAAAGTTAACATTTCAGATGCTGCAAGGAGACATTCACTTTAGGAAGTTTGGACCCTCAAGCTAAGATTTTGGCACTCAGCAAAGTCCTAAGTCTGTATCACCAGGAGGAGCTAGAATAGTCCTAAACTTGGGCCTTGCAGAGAGAGTCTTGGCATTCTGCAGTATAATTATGAACTTCAATCACAACTGTATCTAGGAAATTCTTTCAGCAGCAATAATGGGTGTCTATTAACGTGAGTCATTTGCTGGATACGCCATGCATTGACTTGTTGGAAAATATGCGAGATCACGTGCCAGATGTGCAGAAGAACATCCTTCAAACTCAGTGATGCATACCGGCCCCTGGGGAAAAACATTTAAAATCCATCCATTCTCCTTTGAAAGAAAGATTTGGTTTTTCTCTCCTGAGTAGCACGGTTGAAAGGTCTGGCCAAAGATCAGGCTTGCGGGCATGTTCAGAGTCATTGCCACCTTCCCCTCCAGCACAGTGACTCAGGGGGTGGTGGGTGATGGTTAAATGATTAATATTTTAGCATAGGTGTGCCCACTGGTTGGGGTGCAGTTATTCACAGAATCCTCCTTGGAGAAAACTGTAGCAAAGATTTGGGCTGATCCATCAAAACTGTCCTCTCTGGGCTCATTTTCATTTGAATCCTCATCCGCATGTCACAGCCACATGAGGAGCACCCAGTCATTCTTGCTAATGACGGTCACCAAGGCCTTGCCCGAGAGTGTGGCCATGAAGAGCACAATCTCTGCCCTTGAGATCCTAGCAAGAGGCACAGAGAGGTGGGAGGGGGGCGGGCATTAATAGAAGCAGGAACCAACTGTGGGAGCCCAGAAGAAGGGAACTAACTCAGGCAGAGTGTGAGGAAAAGCATCGCACAGATGCTATTTGACCTTGGAGACAAGGAGGAGCCGTACAGGCAGAACAGTATAAGGAAGGGCAGTCCAGGCTGGGGAAACAGCATGTGTGCAAAGACATCCAGGGTCTGGAGACAAGTAAGAACAGCAGAGGACATCAGAGGTTGGGGCTTGTGAACACCTCTTAATCAGGTGGGAGTGCTCCAGAATAGGGCCATGGCACTCCACCCCCAGAAGGAGCCCTGGGGGGATCCATTGTCATTCCTGGCCACCCTGGGTACATTAGTACAGATGGGTAGCATTAATGGGCTCTCGAAAATGTGCTATCGGCCCTCAGGCTGGGCTCCAATTTACCCAGGAGATGGAACCCTGAGTATGGAGTTGGCTTCCCTCTGTACCACCCTGGGTCCATGGGCTTGACCTCTGCCCCTCCATCTCCTTCGTGTCTTTCAGTGTCACTCAAACTAGAGGTCTCAAAGTATTTATTTTTTGAAAGATGATGAAATACTCTTAAATGTAAAGTTGTGGCAAACACTGCATGGGAGCTAGACCCCTCACAATCCAGAGTCCCAAGGTCTTAATGACGCACTCCACAGTGTCTGACCAGAGAGAAGACGCAGGGCCAAGGGTGGAAAACAGGCATTGCTTTTCAGGCTACACAAGGGCTACTTTTATGTTGTCTTCTTGGTAATGAATAAGTTCTTCTCCATTAGTTCCCACAAGAGTTCCCCCAAGAGCTGGTTGTGAAAAAGAGCCTGGCACCTTGCTTCCCTCTCCCTCTTGCTTCCTCTCACACCATGTGATCTCCGTACACCACCTGCCTTTTCCTTCTGCCATGAGTAGAAGCAGCCTGAAGCCCTCACCAGAAGCAGCTGTTTCTTGTTTCTTGTACAGCCTGCAGAACTGTGAGCCAAATAAATCTCTTTTCTTTACAAATTACCCAGCTTCGGGTATTCCTTTATAGCAACACAAATGGACTAAGACAAAATCCAAATATATCAAATATATCCATTAACTCTGGTGAAAGCATAAACAACTTTTGGCATATCTATGCAATGGAATACTTCTCAGCAATAAAAAAGAATGAAGTTCTTGTGCACACAACAGCATTAGTGAATCTCAAAAGCATTATTCTAAGTGAAAGAAGCCATACATACTGCATGATTCTATTCGTATGAAACTACAAAAAGCAAGACTATAGTGATAGAAAAGAGGTCATTTGGGCCGGGTGTTGTGGCTCACGCCTGTAATCCTAGCACTCTGGGAGGCCGAGGAGGGAAGATTGCTTGAACTCAGGAGTTCGAGAACAGCCTGAGCAAGAGCGAGACTCTGTCTTTATTAAAAATAGAAAGAAATTAGCTGGACAACTGAAAATATATAAAAAAAATTAGCCAGGCATGGTGGCGCATGCCTGTAGTCTCAGCTACTTGGGAGGCTGAGGCAGAAGATTTGCTTGAGCCTAGGAGTTTGAGGTTGCTGTGAGCTAGGCTGATGCCACAGCACTCTAGCACTCTGTCTCAAAAAAAAAAAGGCCATTTATTTACTGGGGCCAAGGGACTGGGGGAGGGGATTGACCACAAAGAGGCATGTGAGAAGTATTGGGGTTAATAGAAATGTTCTATGCAATGATTGTGACCGTGGTGGTACATGACTATGCACATTTTGCACAACTCTTCAAATCATACACTTAAAATTGGCAAATTTTATTTCAACTATACCTTAATAAAAAATTATACTTCAAGTCAGGCACAGTGGCTCACGCTTGTAATCCTAGCACTCTGGGAGGCTGAGGCAGGAGGATCACTTGAGCTCAGGAGTTTGAGACCAGCCTGAGCAAAAGCAAGACCCCGTCTCTACTAAAAGTAGAAAAAATTAGCCGGGCATGGTGGCCCATGCCTGTAGTCCCAGCTACTCGGGAGGCTAAGGCAGGAGGATCGCTTGAGCCCAGGAGTCTGAGGTTCCTGTGAGCTAGGCTGACGCCACTGCACTCTAGCCTGGGCAACCGAGTGAAACTCTGCTTCAAAAAAAAAAAAAAATTATACTTCACTAAAGCTGACAAAGAAAAGGTTTAAATTCAAGCAAAAAAAAAGTTAGAAGGAAATTGATATTATTAATAGAACTAAGAAATGGGATATACCTATAGGTAGAGTTTTTGATTTTTAAATAAATTTTAATGTGTATATTTAAGGTATACAACATGATATTATGGGATACATATAGTGAAATGGTTACTATGGTCAAGCAAATTACCATATTCCTCGTGTCACATAGTACCTATTTTTTAAATTTTGTTTTTTGTGGTAAGAACAGATAAAATCTACTCATTTGGCAGGAATCTCAAATGAAGTACAATTTATTATTATTACCTATAGTCCTCATGTTGTGCATTAGATCTCTAGACTTGTTCATCCTGAAAATCTGCTACTTTGTATCTTCTGACCTACATCTCCCCATTCCTCTTCCCCAACAACCATTATTTTATTCTCTATCTCTGTATATTCGACTTTTATAAAAAAGATTTCACATATAAGTAAGATCATGCAACATTTTTCTTTCTATGTCTTGCTTATTTCACTTAGCCTAATGTCCTCCAGGTTCATGTTCATCCATGTGGTGAATGGCTGGAGTAGAGTTTCTAGAAAATCATTAGGGAACAGCTCTAAGTAAATACATTTTATTTGGAGTTTTTTGTTTGTTTGTTTGTTTTTTGAGACAGGGTCTCTCTCTGTCATCCAGGCTGCAGTGCAGTGACCCAACCATTGCTCACTGCAGCCTCAAACTCCCAGGCTCAAGTGATCCTCCTGCCTCAGTCTTCCAAGTAGCTAGGACTATGGAAGTGCACCACCACGTCCAGCAAATTTTTTCATTTTTTGTAGAGATGGGGTCTTGCTATGTCAACGAGGCAGATCTTGAACTCCTGGCCTCAAACGATCCTCCAGCATTGGCCTCCCAAAGTGCTAGGATTACAGGTGTGAGCCACCATGCCCAGTCCTTATATAAATACATTTTAAAACTTAATTGAAGTGGATAATATATAATTTATATATTATAAAAAATATATAAATTTATTTAATATATTTTATTTATTAAATTTATTTTAATTTTTATTTTATCTATTTATTAAATTTATTTAATAATAATAGATTTATTTAAATATATTATAAAATACATATATTTTATATATATAAATATATATATAATTTAATAAACTAAATCTAGAGAAAAGTTCTCCACTAGTTTTACTCTGCTAGTATAACCCAGATGCCCCCAAACTGATCAAGGACAGTGATGAGTTAGAAGCAGCACAGTCCACGGGACTGTCCAGTCTACTCTTACTTCTGACATCAATTGCAAGTTCCTGGGTCCTTGAGGCCACCCTTGGTTTTGATACTTCACCAGAGAGACTCACAGAACTCACTGACAACTGTTATACTCACGGTTATAGTTTATTACAGGGAAAGGATACAGATTGAACTCATCCAAGGAAAGTCCAGGAAAGTTCCAAACATGGAGCTTCCAGGTGTCCCCTCCTTGTGGAGTCCTGGACAGTGTTGCTTCTCTGGCATCAGCGTGTGACGATACAGAGTACTGCCAACCACAGAAGCCTACCCGGGCCTTGGTGTCCAGAGTCTTTATTAGGGCTCAATCACATAAACTTGGTGGTTGCCCATGTGGCCGTCCTCAGTCTCTGGACTTTGTGGGGGTCAAGCTAATACTACTTGGCCTCCACTCTAAATCACATCGTTGCTATCTGACGATACCAATATCACATTGATTTGAAATACAAAGACTGTATGGTATTTTGATCTGTGGCAAGGCAAATTTCCCCTCACTGTTCTTTCACATAATTTTCATACCTACTCTTAGCATTTATGTTTCCTTATAAAACTTAAATTCTGTATTATTTAATTTGCATTCAGCTACAAGTAATAGAAAATTGACTAACACTGGTTTAAGCGATAAACACTCACACTGTTCACGTAACAAGATGCTGAGGGGTGGACCCACTAGCATTGGATCAACATTGCAACAATGTCAGCCATGAAATAGGTTCCACCTCCTTCCGCTTCACCAACCTCAGCATGTTGACAATGCATTCTGCTTTTTGCCTCATGGTCTTTACATGGCTGCACAGATCTGAGCACAGTAACCACATCCAAAGACAGGAAGCAGGAACTCTTCCACATGAGACTGTCTTTCTTCTGAGAATAAAAACTATTTCTCAGGAGGCCTCAATAGACTGCTTATATCTCATTTGCCAGAACCAGGTCATATACCCATTCTTGGACAAATCACTGGCAAAGAGGGCAGAAATTAGAGTTACTGGTTGAGACCAATCATATAATTCACTGGTCTGAAGTAGGGACCAATGTTTTCTGAGAATTAGCTTCTCTACCAATACCTGAACCAAATTATAGTTCCGTTTGAAAGAAATGAGTGGGGAATAGCTGTTAGGTAGGCAATAGTGTCTGCCACAACTTTACATTTAAAAATATTCCATCAATTTTCTTTTTAAAAAAGAACACCTTGAAGCTTCTAGTTTGAATGACATTAAATTTATATATTAATTTAGAGAGACTATCTTTTTATAATATTCAAGTTTTTTCATCAAGCACATGATATGTGTGTGTGTGTGTGTATATATATTGCATAAAAGCTCCTAAAATATCACCCTATGATTTGGTACTAAAGTGAAAAAGTTACTGCAAATGTAGAAATTCATGGTGTGTATATTTTTATATTTGTTTTCAATCTTATTTTGAGAACTTTAATAACATTTGTAGTTTCCTTAATATAAGTCCTGCAGTGCTCTACCTCAATATAGGCCCAAGTATTTTAGAGCATTTGTCACAATTATGAATGGAACATTTTTCTAAAAGGTACTTATTGGTATTCGCAGATACCCCTTGTATCCCACCATTTTTCTAAATTATCTCATGAGAGACAATACAGCATGGTATTTAATGTTATGGAGTCAAAGTGCCAGAGATTTAAACCTTGCTCTACTACCTTCTAGCTGTGTGATCTAGGCAAGTTACTCTCTGTGCTCAGTTTCTTCATCCATAAAATGGGTAATAATAACCCCTGTAAAGGTTGCTACAAGGATTAAATAAAGTAACATATATGAATATTTAGAATAGTCCCTGGCACATAGTAAATTGTATACTATATTAGGATTTTCTATTACTAGAAAATAATATTTTATTAATTCCAGTCATTTTTAATATTCATCTTAGTTATATAGGGATACAATCATACCATTAGCAAAAGGAGATAATCTTCTTATCCAATGTTAATACTAATTATTTAATTTTTATTGAATTTTTTAATACTCAGTACTATGAAGGTAGAGGTGTCTAGTTCCTTATTTAATCAAAATGAATGTTTGCCATTTAAGACATTTGCTTTTAGGTCTTGGTAAAGAATATTTATCATATTTAAGTAATTTGCTTTTATTCCTCTTTTACTCAGTTGTTTTTGCTGTAAATTTTTACTAAATCTGTTTTTTACTATTGATGTGATAAATAGTCTTATTATTCCTTTTTATTTGTTCATATACATTGATATATCTACTGATGTTGATACCTACTTGCATTCCTGGACTAAATTCTACTCAGTTGTAGGATAGCAAAGCTCATAATTTGTAAGTTGCACATTTTTTCACATTTTAACATCTCTGAAATTGGGTCATGCATTACAATCAATAGTGTCCTATAATTGCTATTGACTAGCCAGCCAGGTGTCACACGGTTGTCATTGCCTCCACACATATCAATGTGGTCATAGCTGCTCAGATTTGTTGACACTTCAGTTGAGTTATGTACATTGTTTCTATTTCATGAGTTGAGTCTAATCACTGTATAAAAGCTCCTAAAATATTACCCTATGATTAGGTACTGAAATGAAAAAGTTATTGCAAATGCAGAAATTCAAGGAATCAGAGCAGTGGAACATAAATTTGATATTAATGAAGCAAATTTTGTCATCAGAGGAATGACTTCACTCTCCTATTTTCTTGCAAAGCAACAATCGAGGGACTTATAGAACTAAGAAAGCAAGCTACACACAGACACACAAATGAAGTCTATTATGTTTTGCTATTGAGATACACACAAAAGAATTGCAATGAAGTTTAGAAAAACTGCCAATTCTCTTGAAATGGATAAAAGAAATTCCAAAGCAATGAGACGCTGGTGTCATCCATTCATGTGTTTTGAAGGACTATCATGAAGTTGTCAAACATCTCCTTATCAAAAACTTTTTGCTGACTTTGAGTAGAAGACAATATGGAGCACCCTTTAAGAAATGCTATAGCACCAGTGTTTCCTATGGTCAAAGGATAATATTGTGTGACGAAGCCAGAAATCAGTGACCCTGAGCCTAAAAACGGTCAAGAAGAGTTGGACTTTGAATGTGAAAGTATCTAAGGAATAACTTAACATGTTCATTTCACTTCTATTTTTCTTTTTAAGTGTGCACGCAATGATAAATAAGATAGGAACTAACCCAGAGTTAGACCAATCAAAGTGCAGCAGTACCCTGGCCACGATGATTGGCCAATCAGAGTGAGGCTCTGGGCTTTGTTCACTCCTTAATCTAACTGCCCCCTCTCCATGCTGAATCCTGGGAGCCATCCTGTGACCACAGGGAGACTAGTCTTTTTTTTTTTTTTTTTTTTTGAGACAGAGTCTCACTTTCTTGCCTGGGGCGAGTGCCATGGCGTCAGCCTAGCTCACAGCAACCTCAAACTCCTGGGCTCAAGCGATCCTACTGCCTCAGCCTCCCAAGTAGCTGGGA
>CAUYSK010120694.1:0-13184 GCA_963575035.1 Avahi laniger | reverse complement strand
ACGCCTGTAGTCCTAGCACTCTGGGAGGCCGAGGCGGGAGGATCCCTTGAAGTCAGGAGCTCGAGACCAGCCTGAGCAAGAGCAAGACCCCATCTCTACTGAAAAAATAGAAAGAAATTAGCTGGACAACTGAAAAAAAAATGTATATATATATATGTATATAAATTAGCCGGGCATGGCGGCGCATGCCTGTAGTCCCAGCTACTCGGGAGGCTGAGGCAGAAGGATCGCTTGAACCCAGGAGTTTGAGGTTGCTGTGAGCTGGACTGACGCCATGGCACTCTAGCCCAGGCAACAGAGTGAGACTCTGTCTCCAAAAAAAAAAAAGAAAAAGAAACTGATAAAATAATGGAGAATAAGGCAGCTTCAGTGGGCTGGATAGAGAACAACAATTTGAATGAACCAAATAAAAGCAAGATCATTGTTAAAAAGAAACCAGAGCAATTAAATCCATTTCATTTAAAAGTGGGTCATGAAGTTTTAAGACAAAGGAAAAATTGCTGGAAGGATGGTCATTTCCAGTCTGATTGAGTTGGTCCTTGTGTCATAGATGACGTTACAGAAAGCGGCTGTGCTGTCCTGAGAGACAACACTGGGGCCAGACTTAAAAGACCTATCAAAATGCCCCACCTTGAGCCCTATATAAGAGAATCCAGTGAACAAGACAGTCTTTATCTGTTGCCAGGTTCAGGAGTGGCGGATCAGGACTCCATCAGATTGCCTGAAATTCCAGTTGGAACATACCAAGCAGATATTCTGGTGGAAGATGTAGCTATTGTTACAGTCAATAATGAATTGCTGACATCAAGCAAAGATTGTGAACTATTAGGATATAGAAATGCCAAAATCTCTCCATTGATAGAATATCATCGTACTCTTGAAAAATAGACTTTCAGTCTCTTGGACTCTTCAAACCAAGTTTTTGAGTACTTAAGTTACTAAATACCAAAATCCATTTAAAGTGCTTATTTAGAATGTATAGACCCTTAAATCTTGATATATTATTCATTAAAAAAGGTTGTCTAGAACAACAAAAAACAAACACCAGGCTCAGTGCAGAATGCTCAGAGGGAGAAGGCCGCTGGAAGGTGAGCAGATGCCTGCTTTACTCACTTAGGAAAGTGGAGTGAAGTCCCCATGGAAACCAGGGGAACCAACATGGGCATGGCTCCTCCAGAGATGACCAAGCTGGGCAGATGCTGTAAAGACCTTATGTATTCTCTCTCTCTCTCTCCCCTCCATCCCTCCTTCTCTCTCCCTTCCCCCTCTTCCCCTCCCCCTCTCCCTCCCTCACACCCACAGGTGGAGCTTGTTCCTGGCCTCCCTGAGGCCTGTCCCAATCTCCCTCCCCCATGTACACCCTGTACCCTCCTCTGCGTCTGCCTTTTCCTGTAACTCTTCCCAGTTTCTGATGTTCCATGCAGCTTGCTCAAGATGATGTATATCTTTCCTGATGCTGGTGAGCGGGAGCCCGCAGGGCAGGGCTTAAGTTGTTTTCTTCCCTGCTCTACCCCAGTGTCTGAACCAGTGCTAGGAGCCTGAGCATGTTTCAGATGGTTGTGTACTTGCATGCGCTGCGGCATCACTGAGATCCTTGGAGGAGCAGAGACAGTGACATTTGAAATTATAGGAGTCTCAGTATTTAATTCTGATTCTGTGGTGTTGCAACAGCTCCTTTGAGCTGTATCCTAAATAGGACAACTCAAAAATAGACTTTTTGTTTTTAATTGGCCCACTTTCTGACCAGATGTAAAGTTAAGTAGAGGAGCCTGGCCAGTGTTTTTCCATGGAGACAGTGGCACAGTGCACGGGACTTCCTTTCCTTCGCCTTTCACACTTTCATGTGTGAACGCTGAGATTTTTTTTTGTTTGTTTTTTGAAACAGTGTCTTGCTCTTTTGCCCCAGTTAGAATGCAACCTCAGACTCCTGGGCTCAAGTGATCCTCCTGGCTCAGCCTCTCTACAGGCATGTGCCATCACACCCAGATAATTTTTCTATTTTTTGTGGAGATAGCTCTCACTGTGTTGCCCAGGCTGGTCTTGAACTCCTGGCCTCAAGCAATCCTCCCGCCTTGGCCTCCCAAAGTGCTAGGTTTATAGAAATGAGCCACCGTGCGGGGCCCTTCTCCCCATATCTTGATACTCACCAAACCCTCTCATGTGTTTCACTCTTGGGGGACCGTGGACCAGCATTGACCAACCTTTGCCTTCAGACTCAGTCACAGCCTACAGCCCCCACCCTTGCACCCTTCCCCAGAGACTGTTCAGTGGGAAAAGAAAGGGTGGGTTTTCCCAGGCCCCTGAGGAAGGGCAGGTGGGGTGTTTGGGAGCCGTGGGCACTGCAGTGAGCAGACACTTGGTGTTGACAGAGGTCCTGGGGGGTGGTTGGTGTTACAGATGTGTTCTGTGTTCTCCCCATGTTTCCCTTCCCCATTGCCTATTCCCTGCTTGAGAGAATAAAGACTTATTTTTGCATTTAAAACCGTTGACCACAGACTCTGTCAGCCCTCTGGGGGGATCTGAGGGAGGAAGCTTGGGGTTGTTGGTCTGTCGCTTGAGACTTCAGAGAAAAAAACCCTACGATCGATCTGTGGGTACCAAGAGTGAGGGTTGTGGGGCTGCCTCCCTGTCAGGGGAGTCTCTCAGCACCCCATGTTGGTTTGTCTCAGAGAGAGGTCTGAGGGGCCGTTTGCACCTTCTGACTGGGGCAGGCAGAAGTCTGGCCACACCTCCTGGAGCCATCAGCCCACTGCACACTTAGCCGGATGTGAGCGTGTTGGTCAATCCTGCCAGCTGGGATCTGGGAATAGCAGAGCGGGGTCAGGGGTGATGGGAAAAGCACCACTTGGCTTCTCTCCTGGGTGGTGGGGGCAGTGAACAGAGGAAATGCGGGGGAGGCATTATAGAAATTGGCAGTTTGGAGAAGAGCTGATGTGTGTTTTGCTCCTGTTTTAGAACTGGTGTTGTTGTCATGAGGCTTTGTGGGCTGTGCTCCCCATGCAGGACCAAGAAGGGTGCCTGCCCCCAGGCTGTTCTCAGCCTGGCTGGGTCAGAGCAAAGGCCAGGCCTTGATAGAGTGGGTAGAGATCCCACCATCTGGTTCCTGGAGCCGTGGGGGACACAGTGAGGACCAGCCATAGAGGGCTTTGCTTGAGCAGTTGCTGTTGGCACTTAGCGAGGGGACTGTGTGGCTGAGCTGTGGGGCCGGGTAGGGTGGTGGGGGCTGGCTTCTCCGTCAGAGAGTTTCAGATGGTCCTACTGGAAACAACCTCTTCCTCCCTCTGTGTGCTTCCCCCAGGGAATGACACGGGCCCACACACCCGCTGTGGAGCCTGTTCTCAGGGCAGGGCTTCCTGGGAATGGCAGTGCCCTCAGAGAGGGCGGGATGTTCCTTAGCCCCTTTCTTTCTTCCATTCACAAGATGCTTCTCTGTGCCTGCCACGTGCCCAGCACTCTACCAGATGTGCAGGAAGCAGGGAGCAAAACCAACAGGCTCCTCCCCATGAGCAAGTTCTGGTAGCATCCTATGGTCAAGTGCTCAGGACAAGTGTGTGCAGGTGAGGGGTTGGCATGCAAGTGGGGCCGGGGTCAGGGGATGCTTCACTGAGGATGTGACACTTGAGTTGAGACTGAAGGATAGAAGGAAGCCAGGCGTGGTGGCTCACGTCTGTAATCCCAGCACTCTTGGAGGCCGAGGTGGGAGGATCGCTTGAGGTCAGGAGTTCGAGACCAGCCTGAGCAAGAGTGAGACACTGTTTCTACTAAAAATAGAAAAAATTAGCTGGGTGTGGTGGCGCACGCCTGTAGTCCCAGCTGCTCGGGAAGCTAAAGCAGGAAGATCGCTTGAGCTCAGGAGTTTGAGTTGCAGTGAGCTATGATGATGCCACTGCACTCTAGTTCAGGTGACAGAGTGAGACTCTGTCTCAAAAAAGGATAGAAGGAGCCCTGGGTGTCTGGGGAGAGAGCTTGTGGCTGAGGGCTAGTGCTAGGGTCCTGGGAGCAGCTGCACCCGAGTGGTGCTGGATGTAGGAAATAAGGCCGGAGAAATGTCGTGTTGCAGGGCCTTGTCTGAGACTCCCAGTGGGAGCCATGGAGGGGTGGTCAGGGGCCAGTGCTGTGGGCAGCCTGAGCTTGGTGATATGAAAAGGTCTGGATTCTGGACATCCCTGCAGGTGGAGCAGACAGGATTTGCCGATGGCTTGTTGTGGGATGTAACAGAGCTAAGGAGTCGGGGATGGTGTCGCCATGCTTGGCCTGAGCAAGGTTTAGGGCGTGAAAGAACCAAATTGCTATTACGAGAGAATGTGGAGCCAAACGTTTGCCGTGGTGGTGCAGTGGCGGGGCTGGGTGGGACGGTTGGCTTGTGGTGACACGTTGCTTCTGGGGTACTGCCGGCATCTTCAGGGTGCAGGGCTCTGTGTGCTTCCCACCACTGGAATATTCTGGGGGGCTTAGCACCACCCCCACTTCTCCCCTTTAGAAGCAGGCCCTGCCCTGCCTGGCTGCCCACCTGTGCCTGGGCCTTCATCAGGTGTACAGGGCAGGCCCGCTCATGCAGAGGATGTACTGTGGGTGCTGGTGTCTGCCAGGGGCCTAAGCAGGCAGGGGCTGGATTAGGATGCCTCTAGTGCATTTGTCTTCCAGGACAGAGAGAGAGGCTTCTCATGAAGCCATGGTTGGACTACAGATTCCAGGGCTAGCCAGAAATACAATTTTTGTGTGTGTATTCCTAATGCATTTTCCTAAACGTACTGAGGTCTAAAAAGATATTGTCTTGCCAATGAGGTCTTCACTTGCAGTTTCCTCCAGCCAGCAGGAGCAACGTGCTTGGGAATCAGCACACCTTGAGCAGGTGTTGAGAGAGTTTCTGTTGTGAGTGGGTGGATGGCACCACAGGTAATGGTGTCTGCTCTCTGCAGCCTGTGTACATCTGGCGTGGTGCGGCTCCACATAAACAGCTGGCTGGAAGTGAGCTTCTGCCTGCCCCACAAGATCCATTATGCGGCTTCTAGCCTGATTCCTCCCGAGGCCATTGAGCGGAGCCTGAAGGCCATCCGGTGAGTGCCCAGCCTGCACACACATTCCCTGCCGGGGCCCTTTCCTCTAGCTTCTGCCTGAGACTTGACCACATACTTCGCTCCAGAAATTCTCTTTTCCTCTTCCTACTACAGAAGTTGGCAAGCAGGGCTCTGCTGTTCATAGATGTTAAAGCACATGGTTTTATATCCAGCTCTGACCAGAAGTGACCAATCCCAGGTTTCCCTGGGCGCTCCCGGCACCGACTGGGTGAGCTGGACTCCCTGCCCAGGCCTTTGCCTCAGGGAACGGGGCAGCCTGGGCAGGTCTGTGAGGCCGAGCATCCAGGGGAGAAGCCGGAGGATTTTGTCTTCATGGTGTTGCTCACTGGATCTTCTGCATTTGAATCAGAACTCGTGGGATCTCAGTTAGTTTCTTAATTTAATTGATTTCCTGCGAGGAAAGAGCTGAGCCGGATCTCCAGTCCCCCATGTCCCATCAAGTGCCCTGTTTCCTTGAATATATTTTATTCTTTGTATACAGGGTCTCTGTCACCCAGGCTAGAGTGCAGTGGTGTCATCATAGCTCACTGCAGCCTCAAACTCCTGGGCTCAAGTGATCTTCCTGCCTCAGCCTCCTGACTAGCTGGGACTGTAGACACGCAACACTACACTCAGCTAATTTTTCTATTTTTTGTAGAGATGAGGTCTTGCTGTGTTGCTCAGGTTGGTTGTGAACTCCTGGCCTCAAGCGATCCTCCTGCCTCCCAGAGTGCTAGGATTATAGGCGGAGCCATCTCACCCTGTCCTTGAATATTTTTGAATTGGAAAAAGGTATCTGGGCATATTCCTGAAAATTTGGAAATGACAGAATGCAAAGCACTTCCAAACCCTCCTCCCACCCCCACCCCCATCCATGCACCAAGTCAGATGTCTTTCCCTTGCTAAGCATAATTTTAAGTAGTTCTGTTCATAATTTGTGAAGGGGATTTGGCTTTTCTCATATTTGAGACTATTTCCATAGGAAATATTGATTCATTTCTTCAGTCAACAAATGTTTGCTGGGCAGTCCCAGAGGTGGAAGATGGTATCTGGTCTTCAAGCCTTCCCCAGGTTTTTCTGATTTGTTTTTTCTGAGGATGACAGTAACCCTGTCAGATGTTATGAAGGCCCCTGGGCACACTACTGCCCTTCTCTCTGATTCCTACCATGGCCTCTTCTCTCCGCAGTTCAGGGCTCCAGCTGCACCTTTGTGTTCCACGTGCATACTGGGGGCTGGGGACCCTGACAGGTGACTGTTTTGCAGCCCTTACCACGCCTTGCTGCTGCTCAGTGATGAGAAGACCTTGCTGGGCGAGCTCCCCATTGACTGCTCCCCTGCCCTGGTACGGGTGATCAAGACCACGTCCGCTGTGAAGAACCTACAGCAGCTAGCCCAGGATGCGGACCTGGCCTTGCTGCAGGTGTGGCCCTGGGGGCTTGGATGGGTGGGAGGGAGGGGCCCTGGGTGCATCCAGAGGCTGTGGGAGGCGCTGGGGTGTCAGGAAAGCAGGCCACCCACTGCACTGCATTCCCCGGGCTTCTGTCCAGCTGAGAGCTGCTGTACGACTTGCCTGGGGTAGGGCTGGTTCCTGGGGTGGCTGGAGACTCAGGCATCTGAGTCAGACCTGGGCTTGGGGCTGGCTTTGTGAGCTATTAATATCCGTGAGTCTGATTTTCTCTTCTGTCTCGAGAGGAGGTGAGGCGAGTGCTCCCAGCGCTGGAGAACGAGACTCCAGGGCTGGGGTGTGTGGCAGGAGCATGCAGGGTGTCAGGCCAGCTCACGAGGGCCTCAAGGCCCCACATGAGCCAACGTGGGAAGTGAGGGCAGGAAGCCCAGACATGGGCCTGCCGCATGCAGAGCTAGGACCTGACTGTGTGCACGTGTGCTGGCCTGTGCTGTTTGTGCAAAATGCCACATCCTTGTGTGCCATGTGCTTGTGGGCTGCTCTGTGCAGAGGGCTGCGCTTTCTGCTCAGGTGGAGGCCCCCGCTCAGCCTTGTCCGTGGATCTGGTTGGAGCCTGGGTTGGGCGTGAGGAAAAGCACAGGGAGAAGTTGGAAGCAGAGGAGGCTGATGATGGGGTGGCCTCCAGCAACAGGCTTCGGATCTAGTCATGGGGAGCTGCCCAGGGCTGTGGGCACCATCCAGATGACAGCCTGAAGGCGGACCAGGTGGTGCCTGTGGGTGGCCAAGACCCACGGTCTGGTGGTGGTGTGTACCACGCGGCCACCAGGCGGCAGCAGAGGCCTGGCGTGGAAAGCCCGAGGTTCCTGGTAAGGTCAAGGCGGTGACCTCTTTCTAGGGCTGGCTGAAGAAGAGGAGCACAGGCGTAAAGCAGGCCCACCTGGATCCCTCTGGCTCAGCTGCCGGGCTCTGGGCTCTGTCTGGGCCTGAGAAACACATTAGGGGAGCTCATCCAACGGCCTTACTCGCAGGCTGTTTTTTCCCCAAAGCTGCCTTTTTAGATTCTTCCTTCTGAAAAAGTCTCTCCCTCCTCTGTACCTCATGACCCTTTACTCGTCCTCTGTGAGAGCACTTAGCAGATTCTGTCTTTGTATTTCAGTCAGTCTCCTGCGCTGGACAGGACCTGGTCAGGACCATGTCCTGCTCACCTTCGTAGCATCCATGAGATGCAGAATTTTTTCCTTTTTAAATTTTTTTTTAATTGACTATTTATTTTCATCACAAACAGATGCTGACAGAGAGACACAGAATTTTAAACGCACTTACCCCATGTGTGCCTGCAGAGCGAGGGCATCAGTGCTCTGTGTCCCAATGAGTACTTGTACATGGTAGGCATCTGTGAGTGCTTGCAAGTCCTGTGTTAGACTCTGAAAGGACCTGGCCACTCACTCTCTACTGGGGCCGTCTGACGGGGAGTCCTTGCTGGATGTGGTGTCTCTCCCTTTGGTGTCAGGGTCTCCTTGGACGAGGCTTTGATGTCCCTTTGATGTCCTCTTTACTTCCCTGCCTTGGCCTTGCCTGGGGTGGAGGAAGCTGTTTGTTGTTTCCTTCCCCAACCCCCACCCTGCATCTGGTGCATGTCAGCCAGGATTTGCTGCTGGTGTGGCTCTGCAGAAGCACCCTGGGGCCCAGCCTTGGTGGGTCACTTTGCCAGCTTCTGACACTGCTCTTTCCTGGAGCCGGCCTTTTGGGAAGCACTGGCCCCAGGGGCTGCTGGCCCCATGGGGAGCATCTGCCTCTGGTGTGAATTTCACCGGATGATTTAAAATCCTTCATGTTTATTTTAGTATGAAGAGAATCTACAAGTCAATTTTTTTTGTCATGATAAAGTTAATATGTTTTTTTCTTATAAAAATCCAAATACTGGAAGGATGATGCGCCATGTACCTGGGTTCTGGGCTGAGATGGCTGTGGGTGGGATGGAGGCGACCTTGGAGCAGCACTTGGAGGACACATGAAGAATCCGTCCGTTATTGGAGTCCTGTGCACAGATTCACAAGGACCTAATCTGGGCTGCCGTGGGGCCCTGTCAGATGAACATGCTGGAGGGACATCTGTTATAGCCCAGCAAGCAGCTAACTAACGTCTGACCCCACTGATACCCCTGTGATGTGCCCAGAGTCAGACAGTGCAGCGACGCAATGGCGTCACAGTGGCAGTGCACAGAGTGGCCTCTGGACACCCCACGTCAGTTCTCTAGCAGCCTCTCACAGGGACCCGGTCCTGCCTGTGTTGACTGTCTCACAGAACCGCTTAAGTCCCAGCAGTCACGCTGTTCATTTAATGGACATTGGGCATTTTTCTGTTCATTTTAGAGTAAGTTGCTTCTCAACACTCTATGGACTGACCTATCAAGGTATTAGTAAGAAAGGATTACGTTTCGAAGCAGCAGGTCCAGGTCACTTTGTATATAGAATTTTACTATGCTTCATAAATCTATTTGGAAGAAAAAAATTCAAATACTATACAAACTATAGACACAAAAAGAGAAAGTTCCCACAATCCCACATCCCAGAGGTAAGCCCTGTAGATCCCTCCAAGATTTTAATTTATATATACAAACGTATTGTTTTTAAGTAACAAAATCAGGACCACGCCTGTACATTACTGTTATGGGCAGAATAATGGCCCCCGCAGACATCCACATCCACATCCCTAGAACCTGTGAATGTGACCTCTTTTGGGATTTTGGAGATGGTATTAGGTTAAGGATCTTAAGATGGGAGGATTATCCTGGCAGGGCCCTGGTGAGAGGGATGCAGAGATGGGAGTGATGTGGCCACAAGCCAAGGGACACCAGCAGCTGAGAAAGAGGCAGGACGATTCTCTGCGGGAGCCTCCAGAGGGAGCACGGCACTGCCTGCTCTTTGATTCTGGCTCTTTGATACTGATGTTGGGCTTTTGGCTTCCAGAACCGTACTCTGGCTGCCTGTGGAGAGTGTCTTGGAGGGGCAGAGGGACCAGGGAGGGTGGATGCAGGGAGAGGTGAGAGGTGGAGACTACCAGGCCGGGTGGTGGCAGGGATAGAGAAAAGAGAGTGCAAGTCTGCTTCAGAGCAAGCATCAGTGGCGCTGGGATGAGAGACGAGGGCGGCAGTGGAACTGGGATCAGCCGTGTTGGAGTCGGTGGTACCACCAGAGGCCTTGCTTTCTGAGATGAGGTAGATGCATCCTCAGCAGCACAGCAGACACTGCATCAGGCAGGGAGTGACTCACCCCCATGGAGGTCCACCTGCAGATAGGATGCAGTGGTGTCTGGGGTGATGGGGAGTTGCCTGGCTGCTGGAGATTTTACACACCTTTCCACGAAGAGCTGCGGTGCTGTGCTCTCAGACCTCGCCTCCCTCACGGAGCTGGGATGCCTTGAGGTTTCCCCTGGAAGGGATTTTGGGTGTCTTAGTTTGTCTGTGTCTCCTGATGTCTGAGGGTCCAGGAGAACAGGGAAGGGGATGTTCTTCACGGCAGAGGGGCACACACATGAGTCTGGGGCTCTTGGGTGTGCAAGGGTAGCACGCCGAGTGGTCCTGGGGTCCCGGTGGGTGTGGGAGGGCTGTAGCCCTGCCAGGACATCCAGCCAAGCCCCCTGCCCAGCCGGGCTGACCCTGTGTTCCCCAACACCCCAGATGTTTGCATGCTTGGGGGCTTGCAGCCTGGGTCTAAGGTCAGCATTCCTCAGTGGGAGCCAAGACAGCACAGGGAACAGTGATAAAAAGGCCATTGCTCTGAGCACAAAAGACACTGTGTGCTATCTGTGCCCAGCGCCCTGATGAGAGGTGGGGAAGATGCTGGTCAAGGAAGGAGTCTCCCGGGGCCACGGCCACAAAATCTATGCTGTGAGCCTGGGGCCAGCTTCTCCAGGGCAGGTGGGCCATGGCCACCAGGCTAAGCACTACCTACAGCCTCCCTGCTTCTCCTCTGCCCACAGGTTTTCCAGCTTGCGGCTCACCTGGTGTACTGGGGCAAGGCCATCATTGTCTACCCACTGTGTGAGAACAATGTCTACATGCTGTCTCCTAATGCCGGTGTGTGTCTGTGAGTATTGCTGGCTGCCGGAGCCTGGAGCCCCGAGTGTGAAGGGTTGAGGCTGGCAGGGCCTTTAGGTGCTGGTCCCAAGTCAGCCAGGTGCCAGAGGCTGTGGAAGCCCCGGCCAGCTGTCGCTTCAGCCTAACACCCGGCCTCCAGGTCACCGTTCTAGTCTGGTCCAGTTCCGTGTGGCCCTCTGGATTAGGGCCACGTCCTCCTGCAGCTCTGCTAATCTGCCCTGAAGGTGCGCGGGTCCTGGGGTGACCTGTGCTCATTCTTTCTGCAGCCCCTCGGCCACACAGAAGGCCTGCATGGCTCTGCTGTGCCCCCTTACTCCTGTTCCGCTCTCATGCGTGTTTCCGTGCTGAGGGCCGATGACGAGAACGCAGTGGGGGTTGCTGAGCTCACGCCACACCCACCTGCCCTCAGGTACTCCCCGCTGGCCGAGCAGTTCTCCCGCCAGTTCCCATCTCACGACCTGCCGTCCGTCCTCGCCAAGTTCTCCTTGCCTGTCTCCTTATCAGAATTCAGGAACCCCCTGGCACCCCCTGTGCAGGAGGTGAGTAACAAGCTCCGGGAGCCTGGTGAGGCAGATGGGGCTCTTCCCACCTGGCTGTGGGTCCTGACCTGAGAGCCCTCAGTCCTGCTGCCCCCTTCATCTTGGTTTTTGGAGACTTGTGCAGATGCTACACATCCTGCCCGGGGCACCCCAAAAGCCCAAAAGCTGCCAGGCCACCTATGGACACTTGGGCAGTCGTTTCCTCCCTCTAGAGCGCACCCTGGTTGTGGCGGGTGGTTCTCAGGGTTAGGCTTGGCGAATGCTGGCCTTTCCTGGGCCAGCAGAGCTGCGTTGTGCCTGTTCTGGGCCTGGGGATTTCCCACAGATGGAGGAGATGCAGAGGCACCTTTGTTTTCACTGGGCCTGGGCCTGGCCCCTGAAGAGGGTTTTGCTTCTGCCCTCTCCCCCTGCCATGGTTCAGGGGCCCGCAGGGTCTGTGGGTGTGAATCCTGGGGCCACTGACTCCTAGACTCTCCTCATCCAAGAGGACCTGGACAGGAGTGGCCTGGGATGGTGCTGCCTAGTGGGCCTGGGTCAGGGTAGGGGACAGGCAGGTAGGGGGCTAGGTGTGGCAGGAGGAGGTGTGTCGGAGGAACTCCTGTGTCTACGTCTGTGGCAGGGTCTGTGGCTTCCTCCATGGGCAATAGGGTGTCACTTTTCAAGCCTCGTGCCAAGGAGTCACAGAGCCAAGGAGGATTTGCCCCTCCGGTCTGCTGAGCTCCCAGAGCTCTGGGCAGGGACCCAGGGCAGGGCAATAGGACAGGTATTGAAGACACCTCAGTGATCTGTCTCCAGGAGTGAAGAATTTGTTTTAATAAGTGCCAGATCTATTAGGCAAAACCGGTCCTTAAAATCAAACCCTTTTTTTCCTTTCTCAAATTGTGAATGAGAATAATATCCTGGTTTTTCAGCTCCTTTAGATGCCAAGCGTGACAGAGCCCTGAATGCAGTCTTTCATGGAGCCTTTGGTTTCCAGGAACTGTGCCAGGTTGTGCCAGCTGAATAAAAGACACACTTTGTGTCTGTACCTCCCTCCCTTCCTCCTGGGGCAGTGCTCAGGGAGGGGCTTCCGGTGCCCCCACCCCAGCAGAAACTTCCCAGGGGACTAGATAATGGAGTGGATTTTCCAGGCCATGACTGAGCAGCTGCCCCAGGCCTTGTCAGGGGCCCAGATGGAGCAAGATTCAGTTCTGCCCAGGCTGAGGGACAGGCTCTCCAGTGCTGTGATGCCCCTTTGTTTTATTTCTTACTTTCATGTTCAGTCTGGATATTTTACAATCTTTTAGAATTTTATTGGTGTTCGAGCACATCATATGTGCCTGTGGTGTGTCCTCCATTCCCCTGGAGGTGGCAGCTCCTTGTGGACCCTCCCACAGGAGAGCAGACAGATGTGTACGTGTGAGGACGTCGATGCTCTCTGCGCACTCTTTGCAGCCCCATCTGTGTCTGGGAGGTGCTTTCTCACATGTGCTGGGCTCTGCCTTGCACTGCTCTTGGTCAGGTGCTAGCCCTTCCTGCCCATCCTCAGGCACATGGAGGGTCCCTGTCCCCAGCTTCCTTCTGGAACCACCGATGTGCCCAGGGTGCATTCTCAGGTGGATCCAAGAAGAAGACGTTTTGCTCTCAGGACATCTGTCCACAGCCTCTTTCTGAACAATGTCTGGCTTGCCCAGTAGAGGAGCAGCTGTCAGGCCTCTGTGGGCTGCCGGCGAGGGAGGCAGAGTGGGGGCAGGTCCAGCAGCACATGAGGGGGTTGGCTCAGAGAAGGGGGTGCAGGGTTCTCCACATAGCAGGTCCTGCTCCTCAGCCAGACACTGGGGCAGCCCAGGTGTGCAATGTGATCCGGGTGCTCTCCTGGCCCCACTCACTCCCTTCCCTGTAGGGTGAGTTGGCCTGTTAGAGCTGGCCAGCAGCAGCTGAGGCTCCTTTCCTTCTTTCTTTCTTTTTTTTTTTTTGAGACAGAGTCTCACTGTGTTGCCTGGACTAGAGTGCCATGGCGTCAGCCTAGCTCACAGCAACCTCAAACTCCTGGGCTCAAGCGATCCTCCTGCCTCAGCCTCCCGAGTAGCTGGGACTACAGGCA